>CM071933.1:20628035-20873237 GCA_016081115.2 Rehmannia glutinosa | reverse complement strand
TGATAGGTCTCTTGGTCGCCTGTTGTTGTGCGGATTCATCAATGACTTGGGAGGCCTTTCTTTCTGGTGACCATGATCTCGACTTCTTTTTAAGGTAGTTGGAGGATTCAGCCTTCTTAACTCCAAGTTGGATCGCTAAACAGTGTACTTCCTCGGAGGAACTTGCGGTTCAACATCTCTTACAGTTTTCATAAAAGTAAAAGCTTTTGGTTTGTTCTTAGAGGACTTTGTAGGTCCCAAGGGGTGTGAGTGTAAGTTTAGAAGGGGTTGAATAAACCTTACCAACTTTTCGATTTAGTCCTTTTAAAATGTTCGAGTTAATACTTCACAGTTGAGTCCTTGATGGATGACTAAGTTAGTTAATCGTGAGTTAGTCACTCAGCACTCAACTCGAGCCGTTGATAGAATAACTCGGGTTTTGACTAAAGACTTAACTCGATTGATATGTTTTCAATGGAAGACTTAACACCCTTGAATTTGGTTAAGTTTGTTTTAATACTTGGTTTTAGCACTTAGTTAATTATCAATTGGATAGCAAATATGTCAGGTAGATATGAAAGTAATATGCGAAATTAAAGTCTTTGAAATGTAAATGACACAATAAGTTTTCATAGAGGTTCGAAGATGGGGTAATTTTTCTACTCCTCTCTTCTCCAACTCCTGGAGGAATCCACTAAGTATTGATCAATATACGAGTGGTTAATGATCATGATATAAGTCTTGATCATACAAATGTGACTTGATCCTTTGGGACTCGATGGGAGATGCCTTAGTCACACGCTTGGCTTCTCATTCGACTCGCTTTTCTTCACACGGCAAACGCCACACTACTACTCACTTGCTCAAGCTCCTTGGATTTGATCACGAAGCCCTCCAAAACTTGAGACCGGTTCAACTTGAACCTTCCTACAATCCTCCATGGAATGTAGACCCGATTCTTCAAATATTTCCTCTTCAACGATAGAAGTTGTCTTTTTCCTTCACGGGTGATCGTTGGATTGATTTCCTTCGTAATGTAGGCTTGAGGATTGATCTTGAATGACTTGAGAATATTTTTGGTTACATTCAAATGTTAGCTTAAATGTTCGTGGTTCGAATTATCAAGGTAACCTTTTCTCAAATAAACTCCTCAGCCTTTTATAGTGTTCTTTTGAAAATTTGCCCGTTGAAGAGATAGGCTTATTTTCAAAAGACACTTGTGGTCGTTGGCTTGTCTTGTTGCAGTCCTTGGAATTTACGTTTCCTCGTATGAACGATTCTTCAGCTTTTCAGAGTTCTGACACGGTGCAGTGCTTCCCATTGGTTTATTCCTTTTGCATGCTTCTGGGGAAAGCACTTCAAGAAAGGTAGTATGGAGGTATTACTTGTTTAAGTAATTCTCTTGATTTCTCGTGCAACGGATCTCTTTCGATTATCTCGACTTGACCGCGCATTTTCTTAATTTCCCCGGTGACTTGAGTCGACTTCCAATCATTGGATGACTCTTCTGACTTAACTCAGCTCGACCAACCCTATTCATTACAATGCAATTTACAACAAAAATGGGGTGCCAACTTTCTATTCTAAGTTTTACATGGCATTCATCAAAATCTAAAAATAATTTCCCAACAATTTCCCCCTTTTTGATGATGCCAAACTTAAAACATTCATACAATAAAGAATAAAGAAAGATACGTACAGACAATGCAGAATCACAGAATGTATGCGTAGAATCAATCTTTTATTGATCATAACATTCTTGTTCTTTACATAGCTGTTTACAAGGTGTATCAGAGCTTAAATGGAACTTAAAGTAACTATGATGTTCTACATCTACACAAGTATAGAAATTGTACGATATTATTCGATGTACAGAAGACTTACATAAAATGTATTTACAAAGTAAAATACATGAAGGGGTGGACAGTAACACTTCATCTCCTTCGCTGCCTCCTTTTTTTTATCTTCTTCAGCTCTGTCATCTTCTGACTTTTTTCTTTTATTCTCATCTTCAGCTGCCTTCTTTTTCTCATACGCCTTCCGGGCAGCTTCATCTCTTCTCAGTCTTTCTTGTCTTTCCTCCCATAGATGAGTTTGTCTTTTATTTTCCTCTTCAATTCTCTTCACATACTCGGCATTGTTCTTAGCCACTTGCAGGTTGGCTACTTCGTCAAATCCAGCCCAATAGATCCGTCCTTTCTTGCCTGGATCTATGTACTCGATGTTTTTGGGTAGAGATCTAGGTCTGAAACCTCTTCCTACACCACTGCTTCTTCCTCTACCTCTGGGCGTGTATTGTCTTTGGGGCCTTCTTTTTCCCAAATGAGTGACTAGCAGAGTGACCAGCAGAGGATCCCGTGGTCTGCGCTGTCGACTTCTTCACATAGTTTGCGACCTTTTTCCCAGTACAAATCCCAGGCTTGAGCCATGGACATATTTGCGAAGTAACCGAGCGTCTTGAATTCATCAACAGATCTTGGTTGGGTTCCTGCATCTGAAATGGCATAAGTGTCTCTGTCTGTTGGAATGCCACCATGTTGTTTCAGAATGTTCATAACTCGTATCCATCTTTCCTTCCACTTCCTTCATCCCTACTTCAACTGTCTTTCTCTTTTCATTCATAGGTACTGCAGAGTGTTGGAGTGGTAGAGTCACTGGGAGTTTGCTGATAATATCAGCTGTGACAAGACCTTGTTGGGGGGTTTTGGCAATCATCAAGGTCACATCTTTCGAGCCTTCCCCCCAATGATTTTCCTTTCTTCTCTATTATTACTTCCTCAGCTGTCTTTCCCTTCACAGCTGCGTTATCCTTCTCAGCTTCAGATCCCTTCAGCGCCTTTAGGTATTCCTCTTCCCCCTTTTTGGCATCATCAAAGGAGAGAGGAACCCCGAAAACAAGCTAGCAAGCATGAAGTCTAGTCTGATTGATAGCCAAGTTCGCCAATCTGCTGCGGAGTATGTCTTTGCGTGGAATTCAGAGCGAGTGGCGTTTGATTCACTTACTACCAACTTCATCTCATCTCGGCCATGAGAAGGCTGAACTTTCTATCCATGTTCTCCTCTACGCGCATGAGCTCTTTCTTATTATATTCACGCAGCAGCTTTATCTCTCGTGGTGTGAGATTCATGCATTTGCTCGATGTGCTCTTGCATTTTTATCTTTGCATCGGCATTCTCGGCCCATGATTAGCAACTTGTTGAACAATGTTCTGAAGTATCGAGCTTGTTCCATGCGCATTTATCTGTTGTTGCCCACCATTCCCTGGATCCCGACTATTATGCCTCGCAGACGGCGATAGGTTGGCGTCCCCCGTTATCCACCTCATGTCCGGCCGAGGCCTGGTGCCTCTCCATCCGTTCAATTTCAGCAAATAAGGCTTTGAACACCTCTCGAACTTGATTGTTGCCTCTGTTTGGTGACGCCAAACGGCCAAAGTCATAGTCACCGAACGATGGTGTCCTCGATGGAATGACAGGATCAGTGCGTGAAGCGCCGCGATTTTTGTTTCGATTCTTCGGGAGGTCAGTACCTCCGAGAGAAGGGAAATGATTCTATGAAAGGATCATCACGCGCAATCGAATTTGTTCAATGATAAGTGGTGCTCGTGAAGTTCCTTGTGGAGTCGAACTCGCTGCGGACTTGGGAGCCTCGCCGAGTGGACTCTGTTTGCTTGGGTCTATTGTGAAGTCGACCCACTTTGCCGAGCCTCAATGTCTTAACAACCGTCGGTCTCACTGGTTTTTCCAAATGAGTTGACGTCCTCGGCCTTATCGTGGCGTCATTGGACGATAATGAGATTTCCATGGGTGGCTCATCATTAAAGTTGAATGTTTGGCGAGTACTCTTGAGGTCGATTTACTCGTGGTTGGAACATTCTTAGTAGTCTTTGGATCGAGTCACAGGGGATGACTCGGCCTTCATCGTCTCCTTCCGATCCCGAAAAGGTTACATCGATTATCCTCGGAATCGTGAAGAGCACTTATCTCCTTTTCTCGATGGATCAATGATAGCGGGAGGGATGTTCTCAGGCTTCGCTTTCTCTACCCCGGAAGTCTCAACCTCCCGTTGGCCTTCATTACCTCCTGCGTAGTCTCAATCGCTGCGAGGCCTTGGACATCCCTTTCGACAAAGTGTCGCTTTCTTGGGTTCTTCCAAACTCCCGGTTGTTCCCACCGAGTATTCAACATTGTTGGGGTAGGTGGTAAGACACCTTCATTAGGGTTTGGCTCGATCAGGTCCCCACTATCCCGTTTCATCACCATTTCCTTAACACCTTCCTCCGATCGAATCGGGAAGTGGTGGCAAGAACAACAATGACAATATGCTACACCACTCCCATAGGATCTATTTCCAATCGTGATTTGGAGGACTCTCCTGTCCCTCCATCATTCTTTTTGCTCATGTAGGATTCTGGTCTCTTTGCATTGCTTGCTGCATTTGCAACTCTTCTCGGGCAAGAACAGGGTCCAGATCCTCATCAATTTCTCGATAGGACGTCAAGGTGTGATCGGTGCAGTGAGAGGGCGGATCTTTGGCCGGGCCTTCTCACGTGCCTCTGCGTCCTCACCGCTTTGCTTCGTCGTTTTCTTTTTTTCGAATCTGCAGATATCGATGCAATTATCCTCATCAAGGGCTTGCAAAGATCATGTCCACCTCAAGAAACTTGAAGAGTTCTTCTTCCTCAAAGAATGAACTCGGATTTTCAAACCGCACTGATAGGCTCAGCTTCCATTTTCTCCACTCTCGCAGACGATTTTGGATGTCCGGATACAATGGAGAGTACATGATTACATCGTCTTCATCATTATCTTGCCGCCCTCGTTTCCGGTATTAAGGGTAGCAGACTTGTCGACACCTCCGAGCCTCTCGTTCTGGTGGAGAGACAACCTGTTAACAGTGATTCGGTTGTTTCAACTATTCCTTGTTCTCACTGCTTCGTCTACAACTGGTCTTGGTCGTTGCCTC
This sequence comes from Rehmannia glutinosa, assembly GCA_016081115.2. NCBI lineage: Eukaryota > Viridiplantae > Streptophyta > Magnoliopsida > Lamiales > Orobanchaceae > Rehmannia > Rehmannia glutinosa. The sequence continues at coordinate 20,868,292 of CM071933.1, read as the reverse complement.
TCTGCGATCGGCCAGCAGACTTGGCCATTTCATCGATCACGCCTGGAGACTCTACTTCTCCGAGAGTTTTGTATCTTCTCCAGGTTGAGTGGTCGACTCACCTGGTTTCTCAAGCTCAATGCTTGAAAATTCTTCTTCTTCTTTTTGTTTGTACGGAGGGATTTCTGGTTCGGATAAGGTTTCTTCGAGTCCGGCGCGGGGGCCGTGTTGTGTTCTTCTCGAGGAGCCTGGTCGTTTGGCTTATCAGTTCTCCTTTTCTTGACGACTGGAGAAGGTATTTGAGATTCCTTCTCCACAGCGGCAGGCGGGAGACACTGCCGGGGCGGGTGACTCGGCTGCAGGGGCGGAGCAGATTTCTTTTCTTTGCTGCAGGGGCAACAGGTCTTTTAGTAGCAGTGCAGGAGCAGCTGACCTTTTTCTTTGGAGGAGAGGAGACAAATTTGTATCTTGGGTCACCGATTCCCCTCACTCGTGACGACTCTCTTAGCGTAGGCTCTCTTCAGTGCGCCAGAGAGGTTTGATCTCGAACATCCTCTTGTTTACATGGAACGTCTTTCCATGTCAAAGAGGGACACCTTTTACCTCCATCACCGGCCAATCACCAGGTTGTATCCTAGGAACCTCCAAACGTTCCATCCTCCTCAAGGATTTGTTCCCAACGTTCGCGTAGTCTGCTGTAGACAAACTCAACCCGTTCACTTTTCTGTTCTTCAATGATCGCAGCCATTACAATCAACTTTGCTTTGGATTACTAGTCAAAGTCGCCAAATTTGATATCTATGCATTTGGCAACGATGTCCAAAGAATTTGTGGTAGTCCTCCTTTCAAGACCTCTTATTAGTCAGTAGACTACTTTCTCAAGATAGTCGGACTTGGCTACTTCTTCCAAGCGGCGGTCGGTCAACACCATCTTCATTAATTTCCGACACTCCTTTCGCCGGTAACAAGCGTGTTCGCCAAATCCTTGGCGCAATGATGAACTCCTTTCCATGAACAGAGGACTTGATGCCCTCATCGTGAACCTCGGCGTTCACGTAGAACTATGCGACCTTTTCTACATAGGTCATCGGAAACTCCAACGTCGAAACGGTTTCCGGCCCAGGCGTTTCTAATTTCTCAAGAATCTTCTTCACTAGGGTGTCGTCGGACCTATTTCACCATACCATCGAAATCCACAGTGGACCCGGTGTGGATTTGCTTTCCTAGCTTGACAAAATCATGAGTGGATGCCATTTCTCGGTTTTTTACCGAATGAAACTTTAGAAAATGATCTCGAGTATTGAAAGGGTTTTGAGAGAAAATTTTGCTTTTGCTTTCGAGAGAGATGAACGCAGTTTTTGGTAAAGTGAGAGAGAAAACGGACGAAATGGTTTAAGTATGGTTCATGAAAGGACGTGCGGGTGGTTTTTTGAAATGTGATCAAAATCAACGGCTTAGATCTTGCACGCCGGTTTGCATTTAATGTCTCGTATTTAATCGCGGCAGCATTTATATCCAATCATAAGCTTGGTGTGCGCTTTTGCACAGACACGTCATAATTATCTTGACGTCATTCTTAAAAACATTCCCGCTTAGTAAAAACGATCATTGCGTTTTTGTCACTTTGCTCATAAATGACTCGACTTGTCCCTTAGGCGATTTAACTCTTTTCTCCTCGCATGTAAATACTCAAATTTGTCCTAACTCTAAGTGCAAATTGTCTTTCCGATCTGGTGATTCACTTTGATTTAAGAGTTCACTCTTTTTTTCCTCTTTTTTTCGTGTTTCATTTCTTTTCTTTGAGTCTTACGAGTGTCAACTCACCAATTAATCCTAACTCATGCTTGAGTTCTTCAAATCTTGACTCACATAATGGTTTTGTGAATATGTCACCTAACCGCTTGTCATTTGAAATATATTCAAGGTGATGTCCTTCTTTTCAACATGATCTCGTATGAAGTGATATCGATATCGATATGCTTTGTTCTTGAGTGCAACACGATTTTGAGTGATTGCAATTGCACTTGTGTTATCACACATGATTGGAATTTCCTTTTCTTCAACATCATAGTCTCTCAATCATTGTCTCATCTATAGAGGTAGCTATTGAATTTTGCTTTTTGCTAAACCGGAAAATTAGCCTATTTCCAAGCATTTGACATGTGTCCGAGGTGCTCTTCCCGTCAACTCTACATCCATCATAGTCAAAGTCTGAATAGCCAATTAGCTTGAATCCATCTTCCTTTGGATACCATAAGCCAACTTCTTGCTTCCTTTCAAATATCTCAAGATCCTCTTGGCATGCATCATATGTCTTTCTTTTGGAGCAGATTGAAATCTTGCACATACACCTACGACAAAGGTGATGTCCGGCCCGCTTCTTTGTAAGATAGAGCAATGATCCAATAAGTGCTTTGTATCTTGTTTGATCTACGGGCTTGCCATCCGCATCCATGTCCATTTTGATTGATGTATTCATTGGTAATTTCTTGATCAAGACTTCTCTTCCATACCAAATTTCTTCATTAAATCTCTCGGTGTATTTTGTTTGACTTATGAAGGTTCCATCCTTCACTTGTTTCACTGAGTCCAAGGAAGAATGTCGACTCTCCCATCACGCTCATTTCGATTTGCTTTGCATGAGGTTTGAAAATTTATCACACACTCTTTGTTTGTGGATCCAAAAATGATGTCATCCACATATATTTGAACAAGCAATATGCTCTTCTTTGTCTTGAATTACAAGAGTGTTCATCCACTTTTCCTTTTGTGAATCCATTCTCGGTTAGGAATTGTGACAATGTATCATACCATGCTCGGGTGCCTGTTTCAATCCATATAGAGCTTTCTTGAGTTTGTATACCTTATCTCCAAGAGTCTTCTCGCTCAAATCCTGGAGGTTGTTCAACATATACTTCTTCTTCCAACAAACCATTAAGGAATGCACTCTTTACATCCATTTGATATACAATAAAGTTCTTGTGAGTCTGCATAGGGAAGAAACATCCTTATGGCTTCCAATCATGCAACAGGAGCAAATGTTTCATCAAAATCTATCCCTTCTTCTTGGCAATATCATTTGGCTACCAATCTTGCTTTGTTTCTTACCACGAACCTTCCTCATTCATCTTGTTTCGAATACCCATTTAGTGCCATAACATTTTGATGGGTAGGTCTTTGAACCAGATTCCCACACTTTATTTCTTTCAAACCGATTCACTCTTCTTGCATGGCTTGAATCTCATGTGTGTCATCCAATGCTTGTGACACATCTTTAGGCTCTATTTGTGAGATGAAGCGGGTAAACATTGCTTCTTGTTGAGTTCGGATCTTGTTTTGACACCTTCTCCTACATCTCCAATGACTAGTTCTGGTGGATGGTCTCTCGGCCATCTTACATCGGTTGGAGTAAGTTAGCCGGATTCGATCGTCTTGCACCTGTGTTGTTTTGATCAGCTCTCTCATCATCACTTAGCTGCAGATTTTCCACTGTTTTGAGACTCGGCTATCTCATCTTCATCCGGGTTTATAATTCCCGGCTTGACAAAGATAGGGACTCTTTTGCATGGTTGGTTGATTCAACTTATCACCGACTCTTCAATGTCTTCTCCATTTACATTTGGCTCATCAAACACCACATGAATGGATTCCTCGTAACCATAGTCCTCTTGTTGAGTACTCTCTAGGCTTTGCTTTTCAATGAGTATCCCAAGAAGATACCTTCATCGACTCTAGCATCGAAAGCCTTTAAATTATCTTTGCCATTGTTATGAATGAAGCATTTGCATCCAAATATTCTAAAATATGCAACATTTGGCTTTCTCCTGTCCAAATCTCATAGGGAGTCTTTGTCACCGTCTGTTTATCATGCATCTATTTTGAGTGTAGCATGTTGTGTTTCTTTGTTTTCCAAAATCTTTTGCTAACATGGTCCTTGTCTTCTTTGAGAGTTCTATTCCTTCTTTTCGCAACTCCATTTTGTTGTGGAGTCCTTCATTTGAGATAATTCATGACCAATACCATTTTCAATACAAGATCGAGTGATTATGCTATTGACAAACTCGGTTTCTCTTCGGATCTTATTTTGATAATGGTTTGACTCTTCTCATTTTGGATTCTTTTCATCGATTTGTGGTAGTTTCTGCAGTTCTTTCTTCTTACACATGAATATTGTCCATGTATATCTTGAGTAGTCATCTACTACCACCAAGGTGTATTTTTCCCACTTATGCTAGTGGTTCAACTGGACCAAATAGATCCATATGTAGCGGTGCAATATTCTTGTTGAAGATGGACATGTCTTTTCTTTGAATGATGATTTGATTTGTTTTCCCTTCGACATGCATCACATATACTCTCCTTCTTGTATCTTTGAGTCCGAAGTCCTTCCACAAGATTGCTTCCGCAAGCTTGTTAATTGTTTTGAAATTCGGGTGACTCGACAACTTTCTTGCCCGCGAACTTGATTCGATTGTGCTCTTTGCTATGACAGTGCTTGGTGTTGCGATTGACCAATCCACGACATACATGTTCTTTTGTCGCATCCTTGCAACACAACTTCATTTGATTCAAGATACCCTTGATTTGGCATATACCCATGTTGAATCCAACATTATAACCCTTCTTGTCACGAGTTGGTGATGCTTAGCAAGTTGAAGTTGAGTCCTTCAACATATGCAACATCTGTGATTTCTAATCCATTTTTCTTGATGGATCCAATGCCTCTTATTTCTCCTGGAGCTTCATTTCCTCCAAATATGACTTTTGCTCCTCTGACTTCCTTGAATTTTGACAGATTTTTCTTGTTTCTGTCATATGTCCGAAATGTACCACTATCCATGTACCAGGTTCCTTGGCACTCGGTTGTTCCTTGAACCCGCAATCAAGGAAATTAAGTTTTAGGTACCCATACTTGTGTGGTCCCGAGGGGTTAGTATTGTAAGATGATCCAACCAACCTATAGCCAAATGATTTGACTCTAAGGGGTTGCCATCTATCGATGCCATAATCATAATTAATTTTGGCAAATTGCTTGGGGGTTCTAGGTTCATACAGCTGTCTTTTTTGTCTGTATTCCTGTGTATGTGTTTTAGCAATTGCCTTCTTTGGGTAGTTGTGGTATCTTTGAGTGTAGTGCCTAGGTGTGTATGTGTGCTGATGAAAGCTCTTATACCTTTGAAATGGCCTTTGCTGAGTTCTAGGCCTTTGCCATTTGGGCTTATATTCCATAGGTCTTTGCTGATAGTTCACATTATTCCAATCAGCCTGGCTTGGGTACTTTCTACCATTCCCTTCATATGTGTTTCTTTTATAGAACTTCTGGGGTTTTTGGTAGCTCTGTTTCTTCTTTACTGAGTATTTCTGTTTGGAGTTTCTTTGAGGAACTTGGTGGATTTCTTCTCACTCTTCTCAAAGACACTCAACTGGTTGTTTTCCTTTTCCTCTATAACCAAGGCCAGTTTGCTTGTGATTGTGCTTTAGAATAAATGTGTGTGCACCATTTAGAGTTTTGGATTTTTGAGATACTTCATTACTTGAAGATCCTTTTTCCAAAATCACTTTTGGAGTTTGACATAGCACAAAGGAATTAAATCCTAAGCCTGTCTTGTCTCCACATTCTCTTTGACTCAGAATAAGATCATCCAATGATTTAGATGCCTTAGTGAATGAGGCAATCACATTTTTGAGGTCATTTTCCCTCTTTTCTATAGTAGCTATCTCTGCTATTAGCTTAGCATTTTCAGCCTTTAGACTTTCATTCTCATCAGCTATTTGACTTAGAGTACTCAGCTCCTTAGTCAGCTGTGAGTTTTGGCTCTTGAGTAGGTTGTTTTCCTCATTTAGTAGTGTGTGTGAGGATTTAATGTGTTCAAAATCTTTCATCATTTTTCCTAATGAATCATAAAGATCAGTGGGTGATGAAGTGTGTGTGTCACAGTCACTATCACTAGAATCTGAGAGTGATGAATTAGAGTGCACCTCATCTTCTTGATCAGGTTGGTTTTGTTCCTTGGCCATCAAACAGATCAAGGCTTCTTCTTCGAGTCACTTGAGTAGTCGACTTTACTACTCTCTGAATCAAGCTGTATCTTTTGACTTGGTGTCTCGGCATCTCTGCAGATACATTGCTTTTTTTCTTTTCTTGTCTTCTTTCTCTCAAGACCTTTCTTTCTTCTTCATTCCTGTATTTGTTGACTACGGGATATGGGCAATCAATGGCATAGTGATCTGGTTGCTGCGGTTCCAAAGATAGATTTTCAACCTTTTCATCCGACTCTTTCCATTCTTGGATTGTCGGCCCTTTGATATTCAACTTTTTGAAGTTATGCTCTCTTGGTTGGCCTATCTTCCTTGACTTGGAGGAGCCGAGTGTCTTCGGAGGATTAGCCCTTGCCTCTCTTGTAGTTCTTATTGAAGAACTTGTTAAACCTTTTAACCATCGGGGCTATTTCCTCTTGGTCAATGACTTCTTTGACCTCGGCTCTCTTGCCATCCTTAACAATTAGAGCAAATGTTTTGGGCACGATTGTCTCCTCCTCGTCTTTTCTTCTCGGCTCAAATTCGTAGGCTTTGAGATCGAGAATAGCTCATGGTTGGATGTCTTGGATAGGTCCATGGAATGTCTTAGTGCCATGACCTTCATTTCCCATTCACCGGGAGACTTCTTAGAATCTCCATACACATTTCATTCTCGTGTATATTCTTCTCCAAGTGCAGATGGCTCGTTAGTAATTTATGTGAACCGAGCATCCAGTTGATCCAAGGTCTCTCCTGCGGTCATTTTGAAGTTCTCAAATTTACGTACAACAACAACCGATAGTTTATTTTCCTTGATTTGCTCACGAGCCTTCACAAATCAATGTTAGCTTGTCCTGATTTCTTTAGTCGTTTTGCATGATTTGACTTTGTTGAACATAGCTTTGTCCAAGGTTTTGTAAAGAATGTCCTTGGCCACATTGTCCAAGTTATATCTTTTTCGTCATTATTTGTCCATTCAGCTCTATGTTTTTCAACCATGACCGCCGGGAGCGACATCCTCTTCACCTTCAAATTGCAGCTCTCCTTACGATTGTGTTCACTTTTAAAATTTGTAGTGGCCCATTCTCTATCACTATCCACATCTCATCATGTAATCTTTGATAGATGAGCACGCATCACGGATTTTCCAATCATCAAATTCTTCAATTGTGAACATAGGGATGCGTGTCAAATTTGCTTCCATGATAATAACTTTTGATGGTAAAAAGAGTTTTGAAAAATTAAGTACTAAAACAGGCTTTAAAAAAAATTGGAGATCTAGTTCGGAACCGGTCACGGAAGGCTCAATGAACCAACCGCTCTGATACCACTTGTAGGTCCCAAGGGGTGTGAGTGTAAGGTTTAGAAGTGGGGATTGAATAAACCTTACCAACTTTTCAAATTAGTCCTTTTTAAATATTCAGAGTTAATACTTCACAGTTGTGTCCTTGATGGACAACTAAGTTAGTTAATCGTGAGTTAGTCACTCAACAGGACTCATCGAGTCATTGATAGAATAACTCACTTGTTTTGACTAAAGACTTGACTCTCTTGTGATTTGTTTTCAGCGGAAGACTTAACAACCTTGAATTTGGTTAAGTTTGTTTTAATACTTGGTTTTAGTACTCGATTGATTATCAATTGGATAGCAAATTTATCAACAGATAAAATAAGATGCGAGAAATTAAAGTCTTTGAAATGTAAATGCCACAATAAGTTTTTATAGAGGTTCGAAGATTTGGTAATTCTTCTACTCCTCTCTTCTCCAACTCCTAGAGGAATCCACTAAGTATTGATCAATATACATAGTGGTTAACGATCCCAGATACAAGTCTTGATCACACAAATTGACTTGATCATTTGGGACTCGATCAGAGATGCCTTGGTCACGCACTGGCTTCTCGCACGACTCGACTTCTTCTTCACGGCAAATGCCTTGCTACTACACCCACTTGCTCAAGCTTCTTAGATTTGATCACGAAGCCCTCCAAAAACTTGAGACTGGTTCGACCTTGAACCTTCCTACAATCCTCCGTGGAATGTAGACCCCTTGATTCTTCAAAAATTTCCTCTTCAACTGATTGAAGTTATCTTTCCTTCACAGGTGAGTGTTGGATTGATTTCCTTCGTAATGTAGGCTTGAGGATTGATCTTGAATGATTTGAGAATATTCTTGGTTACGGGTTCAAATGTTTGCTTGAATGTTCGTGGTTCAGGTAACCTTCTCTCAGAGTTATTCCTCAGCCTTTTATAGTGATCTTTCAAAAATCTGCTGTTGAAGAGATAGGCTTATTTTTTAAAGTCACTTGTGGTCGTTGGCTTGTCTTGTTGCAGTCCTTGAAATTGCCACTTTCTCGTATGAATTGTTCTTCAGCTTTTCAGAGTTCTGACATGGTGCAATGCTTCCCATTGGTTTATTTCTTTTGCACGCTTCTGGAACTGAGCACTTCAAGAAAGGCAGTATGGAGGTATTACTTGTTTAAGTAATTCTCTTGATTTCTGTGCAACGGATCTCTTTCAGTTGTCTTGACTTGACTGCATTTTCTTAACATCCCCAGGTGACTTTGAGTCAGCTTCCAATCGTCTGATGACTCTTCTGTCACTTCAATCTTAAGACTTGGCTGTCTTGAGTTGACTTGACTGATACTTCACTCAGCTGCATCTCAGTTGTACCTTCAGTCGAGTTCCCATCTTCTCATCTTTGGCACACTCAGCTGCCTTGCAACGGAGTCTTCATTCTAGTCTCCAGTTGTCTTCTTGCATGTTTAGGCATAGCTGACTTGACTCAGCTCGACTAGCCCTATCTATTACAATTCAATTTACAACAAAAATGGGGTGCCAACTTCCTATTCTAAGTTTTACATGGCATTCATCAAAATCTACAAAATAATTTCCCAACATGGGCACAACAGCTGCCCGCAGCTATGTATTATGCTTCAGCTGTGGAGGTAGCTATTGAATTTTGCTTCTTGCTAAACCAGGAAATTAGCCTATTTCCAAGCATTTGACATGTGCCTGAGGTACTTTTCCTGTCAACTCTACATCCAACGATAGTCGAGTCTGAATAACCAATTAACTTGAATCCACCTTCCTTTGGATACCATAAGCCAACTTCTTGGCTTCCTTTCAAATATCTCAAGATTCTCTTGGCTGCAGTCATGTGGCTTTCTTTTGGAGCAGATTGAAATCTTGCACATACACCTACAAAGAAAGGTGATGTCCGCCTGCTTCTTTGTGAGATAGAGCAATGATCCATAAAGTGCTGTATCTTGTTTGATCTACTGAGGCTTGCCATCCGCATCCATATCCATTTTGGTGATGTATTCATTGGTATTCTCACTTTGAAGACTTCTCTTCCATACCAAATTTCTTCATTAAATCTCGGTGTATTTTGTATGACTTATGAAGGTTCCATCCTTCAGGTTTGTTTTACTTGGAGTCCAAGGAAGAATGTCGACTCTCCCATCATGCTCATTTCGAATTTGCTTTGCATGAGATTTGAGAATTTATCACACAGACTCTTTGTGTGTGGATCCAAAGATGATGTCATCCACATATATTTGAACAAGCGATACTCTTCCCATCTTGAATTAAGAAGAGTGTTCTATCTACTTTTCCTTTTGTGAATCCATTCTCGATCGGAATTGTGATAATGTATCATACCATGCTCTCTGGGTGCCTGTTTCAATCCATATAGAGCTTTCTTGAGTTTGTATACCTTATCTCCAAGAGTCTTCTCTCAAATCCTGGAGGTTGTTCAACATATACTTCTTCTTCTAATAACCTATTAAGGAATGCACTCTTTACATCCATTTGATATACAATAAAGTTCTTCTCGAAATGCATAGGCAAGAAACATTCTTATTGCTTTCAATCTTGCCACAGGAGCAAAAGTTTCATCAAAATCTATTCCTTCTTCTTGGCAATACCCTTTGGCTACCATCTTGCTTTGTTTCTCACCCACCACAACCTTCCTCATTCATCTTGTTTCGAACACCCATTTAGTGCCAATAACATTTTGATGGGTTGGCCTTTGAACCACCCCACACTTTGTTCCTTTCAAACCGATTTAGCTCTTCTTGCATGGCTTGAATCAATGTGTGTCATCCAATGCTTGTGACACATCTTTTGGCTTTATTTGTTAGATGAAGCAAGTGAACATTGCTTCTTGTTGAGTTCGGATCTAGTTTTCACACCTTCTCTTACATCTCCAATGATTAGTTACGTGGATGGTCTCTCGCCATCTTATATCGAGTTGGAGTAAATTAGGCTGGATTCAGCGTCTTTGCATTGTGTTATTTTGATCAGCTCTCTCATCATCACTTAGCTGCAGATTTTCCGAGTTGTCTTTGAGACTCGATTATCTCTTCTTCATCTGGACTTATAACTCCACCGGCTTCAACATAGGGACTCTTCGCATGGTTGGTTGATTGGCTTATCGGTGACTCTTCAATGTTTTCTCCATTTACATTTGGTTCATCAAACACCACATGAATGGATTCTTCCATAACCATTGTCCTCTTGTTGAGCACTCTGTAGGCTTTGCTTTCAGTTGAGTATCCTAAGAAGATACCTTCGTCAGCTTTAGCATCAAAAGTCTTTAAATTATCTTTGCCATTGTTATGGATGAAGCATTTGCATCCAAATATTCTAAAGTATGCAACATTTGGCTTTCTCCTGTCCAAAATCTCATAGGAGTCTTTGTCACCGCCTGTTTATCATGCATCTATTTTGAGTATAGCATGTTGTGTTTATTGCTTCAGCCCAAAATCTTTTAGGCAGCCCTGCTTCAGCTAACATAGTCCTTGCTGCTTCTTTGAGAGTTATATTCCTTCTTTTTGCAACTCCATTTTGCTGTGGAGTCCTTGTTGCAGATAATTCATGACCAATACCATTTTCAATACAATACTGAGTTATTATACCATTAACAAACTCAGTTCCTCTGTCAGATCTTATTTGATAATGGTTTGACTCTTCTCATTTTGTATTCTCTTCATCAGCTGAGGTAGTTTCTGCAGAGTTTCTTTCTTCTTACGCTTTCACCGCATCTGTTCTTTCTTTGAAAAGCGCCTCATTGATACTTTGTTCCCGTTTGCTCTTTCCTGACCCCAAAGAAGCCTCAGGGTTGATAACATTTGCAAATTTATCCATAGGGCCAAGAGTACATGGTGATTTCATGGACCCTAAAGACTCTTGCAATTGGTCGACATTAACTTCATCAATGCCTTTGGGAATATTGGCCTCCGATATCAGGGATTCATCCTCATTTTTCTTCTTTCTCTTCTTCAGTTTTCCCTCATTGATAGCATTTCTACAAATAGCTTGATCTTCTTTTGAAGCCTTTGTACATGAAGAAACATTTTCCATTATTTGTGCGATGTGTTCTTTAATTCTATAAACTCCTTCGGACATTGTCTTCCCACATTTAATGCATTGGACCCTATCCAAATTCTTGGCATCAACTAAGATAGCATACTCCCACCCAACATCTTTTGACTTTCGTTTAAGCACCAGTTGAGAAGAATTAGAAGATTGAGAAACACTCGCAGAGACGCCACTTGAACATTCCATTTTGTTTGTGTACCTAAAGTTGGACAAAAAATATTAAAACAACTAATCAGTGAAATAGAATTAATCTGTGAAATATTGAAACAAATTAAAAATAGATATTGAAACAATTAATCTGTGAAAAAATGAAAATGTGAAATATAATTAATCTATGAAATGTTGAAACAATTAATCTGTAAAATATCGAAACTGATTCGAAACAAATTAAAAGCAGAATATCAATAACCCAACAACCAACATAAATTCATAAATCATAAATGGATCACTTAATCAGTTAATATCTGCAGTTTTATAGGAATAACCAAATAAGGGATCACTATAAAATGGAGATTATACCATTTCTTCATATTTGAAGGCTGAAGCATTAACATTTAAAAGACAACAAATGAAAAACAAAAAAAAGCATATTAGAGCTCATATATCAGTTTTTTTTCACATTCAAGAGCAAATACAATCCAACTATATACGAGTTCCTCAATCAATTTTGACAAAAATAAATTGAAAGTTTAGCCCTAAATCATATACAAACCCCTAGTATTTTAAAAATTAAACTAAACACAAAAGAACTAATAAATAAAATAGACTAACCTTATAGAGAAATAAAGGGGTGGCGATCGTTTGTGGAGTATGGATGAGTGGCGACAGCGGACGGTGGTGGAGGACTCGGTAGTATAAAGTGACGAGAGATGGGAATATGAATGAGACTATGAGAGTCGAGAGGAGCAGGGCAAGAAGTTTTAATTTTTGATAATTCTTCTAAGCTTGGTTGTTTGTATTCTTTTCAATTTTTTATACGTTTTATGTTTTCTATTACTTTCTTTGTGTTTTATGTTTTAAGTTTTAAAATTTTTTACATTTTAATTTTTTTTTTTTATACTGGTCAAAATCAGTCAAACAACTTAATTTTAAAAAAATTAAAAATACTCAAATCGGTAGTCATTGAATCGCCCTTAGGGCGCCTAGGTCCGATTAATCGGCAAATAGGCGCCCAGGCGGTTTTTTTTCAGCCAATTACATGGTTTCGGTTCGGCCTAGGGCGCACTGGCGCTAGGCCGATTTACGCAACACGGGATCAAGTTTGTCCAATTGATCCTTAGTATTCAAAATAAAACACTTACAACCAAATATCTTGAAGTAACTAATATTTGGAGTTCTTCCTTTCTAAAGCTCATACGGTGTTTTATTCAACTTAGAACGAAGGTATACACAAATTATAACATAACATGCGGTACTTATGGCTTCGGCCCAGAAATATTTTGGAAGTGAGAATTCATTGAGCATGGACCGACTCATTTCTTGAAGAGTCCGATTCTTTCTTTCAGCTACTCTATTTTGTTCTAGTGTTCTTGGAGCCGAGAAATTGTGAGCATATCCTTTGGTTTCACATAAGACTCTAAATTCACCATCAAATTCACCACCTCGATCACTTCGTATAGACTTAATAGTATCTTCCTTTTCATTTTCAATAAGTCTACACAACTTAGCAAACTCATTAACGGCATCGCTTTTATTTGCAAGAAAAATAACCCAAGTATATGTAGAAAAATCATCAACTATAACAAAAGTGTAATGTTTTCCACTAAGACTAGCCGTACCAATATCCCCATACAAATCAAGATGAAGTAATTGTAGAGGCTTGGTTGTGGAAATTTCATTTTTTGGCTTAAAACTACTTTTAACTAATTTGTTCTTTTGACAAGTGTCACATAAGCCAAGATTTCCAAAATTCAATTTGGGTAGTCCTTTTACATGTTGGTTTTTGTAAATCTTTTGTAAATTTTTGTATCCAACATGTCCAAGTCGCTTATGCCATAAACTTGTTAAATCATTATTGGCGACAAGACATGAAATATTTTGACTAACCAAATCACTTGTGCAAATTTTGTACATATTGTCTTTTCTACTAGCTTCATAAATAATTTTATCATTTTTTAGAATAAGGCATTTTTATTTATTAAAAATAGCATCATAATTTGAATCACAAAGTTGGCTAACACTTATCAAATTGAACTTAAGCCCTTCAACTAATAAAACATTACTAAGAGAGAAAGAAGAGTTACCAATTTCTCCATTTCCAATAATTTATCCCTTACCATTCCCGAACATAACTATGCCTTCTTCTTGGAGCTTGATGTTGGTAAAAGGTTACCTCCTTCCGGTCATATGGCGTGAACACCCATTGTCCACGAGCCATTTTGAATCTTCCGGAATTGTTATAGCCCCTAGCACCTACAAATAAATCATTTTTAGGTACCCTATAATTTTGGGATCCATGGGGGTTGGTCTTGAGACCTTTCGGCCACCAAAAATGACTAAAGCTATTTTTCAATTTACAATCATTTGCATAGTGTCCATTTTTACCACAATAAAAGCAAGTAATAATGTTAGGCCTACTAGCACGTATGAAAGTCGGAGCTTGGTCGTTTTTCTTAGAAACATTTTGAAAAGGTTTGTAACCAAGTCCTAGTTTTGAATGCTCACTTCTTTGTGCACCAAGAATTTTTGTAACTTTATCCGTACTTAAATTAAAATGTTGCACATTCTTTTTCAAATTTTTAATTTTTTTTGTGAGCATTTGTTTTTCGGAATCAAGAGTATGAACTTTAGCAAGAGTAATAGCATGAGCATGATCAAGAGATTCATAAGAAGTAAATAATTTATCCTTTTCTAATTTAAGCTCTTTATACTCCTTTTTCAAAAGTTTGTACTTGCAAATCATATCTCTAAATTCATTTTGCAACTCATCATAATCACATTGTAATTCATAAACTAAAGAAGAAGATGAAGAGTTAGAGCGTACCTCGTTGTTTTTTCATCGTCTATAGCCATGAGACCATGTTCACTTTTTTCCCTCGTCGGATGTGGCAAGGAGCTCATCCCATGCTTTTGCTTCCGCATTTAGAGTTTTCTTCTTGGGAAAAGGTTTTTTCTTCTTTTGCTCCTCCTCCACTAATTTTGGGCAATTGGCTATGTAGTGCCCGGGTTTCCTGCATTTGAAACACGAGTTGTCTCTAGACTTTCTTACCTTATTTTTATTTACAAACTTGGAAAATTTCCGGACAAGGGCGATCGTCTCCTCATCATCTTCATCACTAGCATAATATGTATTATTAGAAGAAGATGCTAAGCCTTTAGGAATAGATTGCATACCCAATTGAGAGGTGGATGGTTTGGAATTTTTCCTCTCTTTGAGATATACTTCATAGAGGAGAAGATTTCAATTGAGGGTTCTAGGTTCATACAGTTGTCTCTTTTGTCTGTATGCATGTATATGTGTTTTAGCAATTGCCTTCTTTGGGTAGTTGTGATATCTCTGAGTGTAGTGCCTAGGTGCATATGTGTGCTGATGATAGCTCTTATGCCTTTGGAATGGCCTTTCTTTGAGTTCTGTGGCCTTTGCCTCTCGGCTTATATTCCATAGGTCTTTGCTTTGATAGTTCACATTATTCCAATCAGGCTTGGCTTGGGTATTTTCTACCATTCCCATCATATGTGTTTCTTTTATAGAATTTAAGGGCTTTTGGTAGCTCTGTTTCTTCTTTACTGAGTATCTCTGTTTGGAATTTCTTTGAGGAACTCTGCTGGATTTCTTCTCGATTGTCCTCTCGATACTCAATCGGTGTTTTCCTTTTCCTTTATAACCAAGGCCAGTTTGCTTGTGATTGTGCTTTGGAATAAATGTGTGTGCATCATTTGGAGTTTTGGATTTTAGAGATACTTCATTGCTTGAAGATCCCTTTTCCAAAATCACTTTTGGAACTTGACATAGCATAGAGGAATTAAATCCTAAGCCAGTCTTATCTCCACATTCTCTTTGACTCATAATAAGATCATCCAATGATTTAGATGTCTTAGTAAATGAGGCAATCACATTTTTGAGGTCATTCTCCCTCTTTTCTATAGCAGCTATCTCTGCTATTAACTTAGCATTTTCAGCCATTAGACTTTTATTCTCATCAGCTATTTGACTTAGAGTGCTCAGCTCCTTAGTCAACTGTGAGTTTTGGCTCTTAAGTAGGCTGTTTTCCTCATTTAGTAGTGTTTGTGAGGATTTAATGTGTTCAAAATCTTTCATCATTTTGCCTAATGAATCATAAAGATCAGTGGGTGATGAAGTGTGTGTGTCACAATTACTATCACTAGTATCTGAGTGTGATGAGTTAGAGTGTTCCTCATCTTCTTGGTCAGGTTGGTTTTGTTCTTTAGCCATTAGACAGATCAAGGCTTCTTCTTCAGAGTCACTTGAGTAGTCAGCTTCACTACTCTCCGAGTCTGCTGTGTCTTTTGACTTGACATGTCGGCCTCTCTGCAGCCAACATTGCTTTTCTCTTTTCCTGTCTTCTTTCTCTGAAGACTTTTCTTTCCTCTTCATTCCTGTATTTGTTGACTATAGGATACGGGTATTCAATGGCATAGTGACCAGGTTGCCTGCAGTTCCAGCATAGATTTTCAACTTTTTGATCAGTTCTTTCCATCCTTGGATTGTCAGCTCTTTGATATTCAACTTTTTGATGCTCTGCTCTCTTGGGTGTTCTTTCTTCCCTTGACTTGGAGGGAGCTGAGTGTCTTCTGGAGGATTCACATTTGCTTCTTTTGTAATTCTTATTGAAGAACTTGTTAAACCTTTTAACCATCAGTGCGATCTCCTCTTGGTCAATGACTTCTTTGACCTCAGCTCTTTTGCCATGTTTAACAATTAGAGCAGTTGTTTTGGGCACAGCTGTTTCCTCTTGGTCTTTTCTTCTCAGCTCAAATTCATAGGCTTTGAGATTTGAGAATAGCTCATGGTTGGATGTCTTTGATAGGTCCATGGAATGTCTCATGGCCATGACTTTCATATCCCACTCAGTTGGGAAACTTCTTAGAATCTTCATACACATTTCCTTCTGTGTATATTCCTTTCCAAGTGCAGACAGTTCATTGGTAATTTCGGTGAACCGAGCATCCAACTGGTCTAAGGTTTCTCCTGCAAGCATCTTAAAGTTTTTGAAATTTTTGTACAACCACAGATAGTTTATTTTGTTTGATTTGCTCTGATCCTTCGCAAATCAAGGTTAGCTTGTCCCAGATTTATTTTGCCGTTTTGCATGATTTGACTTTGTTGAACATGGCTTTGTCTAAAGTTTCGTAAAGACTTGAAGTGCTCAGTCCCGGAAGCGTGCAAAAGGAATAAACCAATGGGAAGCATCGCACCATGTCGAACTCGAAAAGGCGGAGAACAATTCATACGAGGAAGTGGCAATTCCAAGGACTGCAACAAGACAAGCCAACGACCACAAGTGACTTTCAGAAATAAGCCTATCTTTTCAACGGGCAGATTATTTTTGAAAGATCACTATAAAAGGCTGAGGAATAACTCTGAGAGAAGGTTACTCAACCACGAACATTCAAGCAAACATTTGAATCAGTAACCTAAGATATTCTCAAATCATTCAAGATCAATCCTCAAGCTACATTACGAAGAAAATCAATCCAACACTCACCTGTGAAGGAAAGATAGCTTCAATCAGTTGAAGAGGAAATTTTTGAAGAATCAAGGGGTCTACATTCCACGGAAGATTGTAGAAAGGTTCAAGGTCGAACCAGTCTCAAGTTTTGGAGGGCTTCGTGATCAAATCCAAGGAGCTTGAGCAAGTGGGTTGTAGTAGTAAAGCGGCCCCTGTGAAGAAGGCGAGTCGTCACGAGAAGCCAGCTGCGTGACCAAGGCATCTCCGATCGAGTCCCAAAGGATCAAGTCGGTTGTGTGATCAAGACTTGTATCTGGATCCCTTACCACTCAGTATCTTGATCAATACTTAGTGGATTCCTCCAGGAGTTGGAGAAGAGAGGAGTAGAAGAATTACCCCATCTTGAACCTCTATAAAAACTTATCGTGTCATTTACATTTCAGCACTTTAATTCATGTATCTTATTTGTTTAACTCTGCTGATAAATTTGCTATCCACTTAATAATCTCTAAGTGCTAAAACCAAGTATTAAAACAAACTTAACCAAATTCAAGAGTGTTAAGTCTTCCGCTGAAAACAAATCACAGTCGAGTTAAGTCTTTAGTCAAAACAGCTGAGTTATTTGATCAACAGCTCAGTCGAGTCTGTTGAGTGACTAACTCTGCTGATTAACTAACTTAGTTGTCCATCAAGGACACAGCTGTGAAGTACTAACTCTGAACATTTAAAAGGACTAAATCGAAAAGTTGGTAAGGTTTATTCAACCCCCACTTCTAAACCTTACACTCACACCCCTTGGGACCTACAATACTCTCTCCATCTTGAATTCTGAAGAGTGTTCTATCCACTTTGCCTTTGGTGAATCCATTATCTGTCAGAAATTGAAATAATATATCATACCATGCTCTAGGTGCCTGTTTCAATCCATATAGAGCTTTCTTGAGCTTGTACACCTTATCTCCAAGAGTCTTCTGCTCAAAACCTGGAGGTTGCTCAACATAGACTTCTTCTTCCAATAATCCATTTAAGAATGCACTTTTCACATCCATTTGATATACAATGAAGTTCTTGTGAGCAGCATAGGCAAGAAACATCCTTATTGCTTCTAATCTTGCAACAGGAGCAAATGTTTCATCAAAATCTATTCCTTCTTCTTGGCAATACCCTTTGGCTACCAATCTTGCTTTGTTTCTTACCACATATCCTTCCTCATTCATTTTGTTTCTGAAAACCTATTTTGTGCCAATAGCATTTTGATGGGTTGGTCTTTGCACCAATTCCCAAACCTTGTTTCTTTCAAACTGATTCAGCTCTTCTTGCATGGCTGGAATCCAATGTGTGTCGTCCAATGCTTGGGACACATCTTTTGGCTCTATTTGAGAAATAAAACAAGTGAACATTGCTTCTTGTTGAGCTCTGGATTTGGTTCTTACACCATCTCTTACATTTCCAATAACTAGCTCTAGTGGATGGTCTCCCAGCCATCTCACATCAGGTTGGAGTAAATCAGCTGGGTTCAGTCGTATTGCAGTTGTGTTGTCTTGAGCATCTCTCTCATCATCATTTAGCTGCAGATTCTCCAGTTGTGTTTGAGATTCAGCTATCTCATCTTCATCTTGATTAATTGCTCTAGCTTCTGCTTCAATATAAGGACTCTTCTACATAGTTGGCTGATTTAGCTTATCAGCTAACTCTTCAATGTCCTCTCCATTTACATTAGGTTCATCAAAAACCACATGAATAGACTCTTCTATGACCATAGTCCTCTTGTTCAGCACTCTGTAGGCAAAGCTTTCAGCTGAGTATCCCAAGAAGATACCTTCATCAGCTTTCGCATCAAAAGCCTTTAGATTGTCTTTTCCATTATTGTGAATGAAGCATTTACATCCAAATATTCTAAAATACCCAATATTTGGCTTTCTCCCTGTCCATATTTCATAGGGAGTCTTTGTCAGCTGTCTATTGATCATGCATCTATTTTGAGTATAGCATGCAATATTGATGGCTTCCCCAAAATCTTTTGGCAATCCGGCAAATTGACTAACATGGTTCTTGCGAACTTCCTTGAGAGTTTTGTTTCTTCTTTCTGCTTACTCCATTCTCTCATGTGGAGTCCTTGTCATGAGATAATTCATGAGCAATACCATTTTCAACACAATATTGAGTTATTATTCCATTGACAAACTCAGTTCTTCTATCAGATCTTATCTTTATAATGGTTTGACTCTTCTCATTTTGAACTCTTTTCATCAGTTGAGGTAACTTCTGCAAAGTTTCCTTCTTTTTTCACATGAAGATTGTTGTATATCTTGAATAATCATCCACCACTACTAGAGTGTATTTCTTTCCACTTATGCTGGCTGGCTCAACTGGACCAAATAAGTCCATATGCAAGAGATGCAATATCCTTGTTGAAGATGGACTAGACTTCTCTTTGAATGATGATTTGATCTGCTTTCCCATCTGGCATGCATCACAAACACTTTTCCTTTTGTACACTGAGTCTGGTAGTCCTTCTACAAGATTACTCCTTGCAAGCTTGTTAATTGTCTTGATATTCAGATGACTCAGCTTCTTGTGCCACAGCCAACTTGATTCGGCTGTACTCTTTGCTAGCAGACAAGTGTTTGGTGTGGCAGTCGACCAATCTACCACATACATATTCTTTTATATGGATCCTTGCAACACTACTTCATTTGATTCAGTATCTTTAATTTGGCACACTCCCATATTGAATCCAACATTATATCCCTTGTCACAGAGTTGGTGATGCTTAACAGGTTGAATTTGAGGCCTTCAACATATGCAACATCATGATTTCTAATCCATTTTTCTAGATGGATCCATTGCTCTTATTTCCCCTGAGCTTCATTTCTCCAAATATGACTTTTGCCTCTAATCTCCTTGAATTTTGACAGATTTTTCTTGTTTCTTATCATGTGTCCGGGAACCCACTATCCATGTACCAGTCCTTGGCACTCACTGCTTCCTTGAACCCGCAATTAAGGAAATCGGTTTTTAGGTACCCACACTTGTCCGGGTCCCCGGGGTTAGTGTTGTAAGATGATCCAACCAACCTATAGCCAAATGATCGACTCTAAGAGGTTGCCATCTATATGTGCCATAATCATAATTCACCTTGGCAAATTGCTTGGGGCTTTAGGTTCATACAGTGTCTTTTTTCTCGTGCATGTAATACTGTGTGTGTGTTTTTAGCAATTGCCTTCTTTGGGTAGTTGTGATATTTATGAGTGTAGTGCTTGGATGCATATGTGTCCTGATGATAGCTCTTTTGCCTTTGGAATGACCTTTGCTGAGTTCTAGGCCTTTGCCATTTTGGCATATATTCCATAGGTCTTTGCTGATATTTCACATTATTCCAATCAGCTTGGCTTGGGTAGTTTCTACCATTCCCATCATTTGTGTTCCTTTGATAGACCTTCTGGGGCTTCTGGTAGCTCTGTTTCTTCTTCACAGAGTACTTCCTGTTTGGAGTTTGCTGAGGAACTCTGCTGAATTTCTTCTCAGTTTCCTCTCAGCATACTCAACTGGCTGTTTTTCTTTTCCTTTATATCCAAGGCCAGTTTGTTTGTGATTGTGCTTTGGAGTGAATGTGGGTGCAACATTTGGTGTCTTGGGTTTTTTAGATGCTTCATTACTTGGATCATTTTTCCAAGATCACTCTGGGAGTTTGATTGTGCACAAAGGAATTCAATCCTATGCATGTCTTGTCTCCACATTCCTTTTGACTCATAATAAGTTCATCCAATGATTTAGATGCTTTTGTAAATGAGGCAATCAGATTTTTAAGATCTTTTTCCCTCTTTTCTGTAGCAGCTAATTCTACTATGATCTTGGCATTTTCAGCCTTCAGATTAGGTCTTTGCTGATATTTCACATTATTCCAATCAACTCGGCTTGGGTAGTTTCTACCATTCCCATCATTTGTGTTCCTTTGATAGACCTTATGGGGCTTCTGGTAGCTCTGTTTCTTCTTTACAGAGTACTTCATGTTTGGAGTTTGCTGAGGAACTCTGCTGAATTTCTTCTCAGTTGTCCTCTCAGCATACTCAACTGGCTGTTTTTCTTTTCCTTTATATCCAAGGCCAGTTTGTTTGTGATTGTGCTTTGGAGTGAATGTGGGTGCAACATTTGGTGTCTTGGGTTTTTGAGATGCTTCATTACTTGAAGATCCTTTTTCCAAGATCACTCTGGGAGTTTGAATGTGCACAAAGGAATTCAATCCTATGCATGTCTTGTCTCCACACTCTTTTTGGCTCATAATAAGGTCATCCAATGATTTAGATGCCTTAGTGAATGAAGCAATCACATTTTTGAGATCATTTTCTCTCTTTTCTATAGCAGCTATCTCTGCTATTAGTTTAGCATTCTCAGCCTTCATCTCTTTATTCTCATCAGCTATGTGACTTAGAGTACTCGGCTCTTTAGTCACCGTGTGAGTTTTAACTTTTGAATTTATTTGTTTTCCTCATTTAATAGTGTGTGTGAGGACTTAATGTGCTCAAAGTCTTTCATCATTTTGCCTAATGAATCATAAAGATCAGTGGGTGATGAAGTGTGTGTGTCACAATCACTATCACTAGAATCTGAGTGAGATGAGTCATAGTGTACCTCATCTTCTTGGTCAGGTTGATCTTGTTCTTTAGCCATTAAACAGATCATTGCTTCTTCCTCAGAATCACTTGAGTAGTCAGCTTCACTACTCTCTGAGTCTGTTGTATCTTTTGACTTAGCTGTCTCAAAGATCTCTGCAGCCAACATAGCATTTTTCTTCTCTTGTCTTCTTTCTCTGAAAACTCTTCTTTCTTCTTCATTCCTGTATTTATTGACTACAGGATATGGACATCAATAGCAAAGTGTCACTGGTTGTCTATAGTTCCAACACGGGTTCTCGGCTCTTTGATCGGCTCTTTCCGTTCTTGGGTTATCGGCTCTGATATTCAACCTTTGATGCTCGACTCTCTTGGGTGGCCTGTCTTCCTTGACTTGGAGGGAGTGAATGTCTCTGGAGGATTCACCCTTGTTTCTTTTATAGTTCTTGTTGAAGAACTTGTTGAATCTTTTAACCATCAAGGCAATTTCCTCCTGGTCAATGGCTTCCTTAACCTCGACTCTTTTCCCATCCTTTACTATGAGTGCAATCAAGCTGTTTTGGTACGTATGTCTCCTCTTGATCTTTTCTTCTCACTCGAACTCGTAGGCTTTGAGGTCCGAGAATAGCTCATGATTGGATGTTGTTGTGAGGTTCATTGAATGTCTCAGGGCCATGACCTTCATTTCCCATTCACCGGGAGGCTTCTCGGAATTTTCATACACATTTCCTTCATATATTCTTTCCCAAGTCTTTGATAGTTCATTGGTAATCTCGATGAATCGCGCATCCACCGATCCAAGGTTTCACCAAAGCATTTTGAAATTTTCAAATTTTTGTACAATAACGGACAATTTGTTTTCTTTAATTTGCTCGAGATCCTTCACAAATTAAAGTTAATTTATCCCAAATTTGTTTTGCGTTTGACAAGATTTGACTTTGTTGAACATTGCTTTGTCCAAGGTTTTGTAAAGTATGTCCTTGGCCACATTGTCCAAGTTGTATCTTTTTTGTCCTCGTTTGTCCATTCGATCCTTGGTTTCTCAACCAGGGTTGGTCTTACTTCAATGCAGCTTTCCTCTCCTTCACCAAGGGTTCTCTCTCTCACTTGTGTTCACTTTCGGTTTTGCGGTGGCCCATCCTCTATCACTATCCATATTTCATCTTGTAAAGCCGATAGATGAGCACGCATACAAATTTTCCAGTCATCAAATTCCTCAATAGTGAACATAGGAATGCGTGTCAAATTTGCTTCCATGATAATAACTTTGTCAAATAAAAATAGCTTTTGAAAGAGCAAGTGTTAAAAACTTCTTTGAAAGATTGGAGATCTAGTTCAAGAACTGGGTCACGAAAGGCTCAATGAACCAACCGCTCTGATACCACTTGTAGGTCCCAAGGGGTGTGAGTAAGGTTTAGAAGGGGGGTTGAATAAACCTTACCAACTTTTCGATTTTTGTCCTTTTAAAATAATAGAGTTAATTTCACAGCTATGTCCTTGAGGGACAACTAAGTTAGTTCACCAAATGAGCTAGCCACTCAATAGACTCGATTGAGTCATGATAGAATAACTCACCGCTTAGTCTAATCTTGAACTTGGTTGTGATGAGATTTTCATTGGGAAGACTTAACACCCTTGAATTTGATTAAACTTTGATTTTAACACTTGGTTTTAGCACTTTGTTAATTATCGGTTGGATAGCAAATTATCAGTGAGATATAAAATGATATGCGAAAATAAAAATGCTTTGAAATGTAAACGACACAATAATTTTTATAGAGGTTCAAGATGGGGTAATTCTTCTACTCCTCTCTTCTCCAACTCCGGAGGAATTCACTAAGTATTGATCGGAGTACAAAGTGGTTATCGGTCCGGATACAAGTCTTGATCACACACGGTGACTTGATCCTTTGGGACTCGATCTGGAGATGCCTTGGTCACACAGTGGCTTCTCGTCCGACTCAGAACTTCTTCACGGGCAAATGCCTTGCTACTTCAGCTCACTTGTTCAAGCTTCTTGGATTTGATCACGAAGCCCTCCAATAACTTGAGACTGGTTCGAGCTTGAACCTTTCTACAATCTTCCTTGGAATGTAGGCCCCTTTTTGATTCTTCAAAAGTTTCCTCTTCAACAGTTTGAAGTTGTCTTTCCTTCACAGCTTGGTGTTGGATCGATTTCCTTCTAGAGTTAGGCTTGAGGATTTTGCTTGAATAATCTTGAGAATATAGTGTAGGATACAGTTCGAATAATTGCTTGATAGTTCGTGGTTCAGGTAACCTTCTCTCAATGAGATTCCTCAGCCTTTTATAGTGAACTTTCAAAAATCTACCCGTTGAAGAGAGAGGCTGATTTTCAAAAGTCACTTGTGTTCGTTGGCTTGTCTTGTTGCAGTCCTTGATGTTGACATTTCCTCGTATTAAATGAATGTTCGACTTTTCGAGTCGACACGAGGTGCGCAATCTTCCCATTGGTTTAATCCTTTTGCACGCTTCTGGGATCAACACTTTCGGACATGGCGCATGGAAGTATTACTTATTTAAGTAAGCTTCTTGACTTATGTGCAACGGATTCTCTTGATTGTCTTAACTTGACCATTCTCTAACTTCCCCGGTGACTTGAGTTAGCTTCCAATCAATGGATGACTCATCCATGTCACTTCAACTTGAGACTTGGCTTCTTGAGTTGACTTGACCGACACTTCACACAGCGATTGTATCCTAGTTGATACTCCTTCATCAAGTTCTTGACTTCTCCTCCTTGCCATACTCAAATGTTTCACAATGAGTCTTCATTTCGATCTTGATTGACTTCTTGTATATCCACCCATAGCTGACTTCACTCAGCTTATACAGCCCTATCTATTACAATGCAAATTACAAGGAAAATGGGGTACCAACTTTCTAGTCTAAGTTTTACATGGTATTCATCAAAATCTAAACAATAAATTTCCCAACACACCCCTTGTGCCTCATCTGATTGGGTGCCCTTACTGTCTGTACCAAAAAATTGCATATAGTTCAATAATTTTTCCTTAGGTGTAACAGATAATTTTGCGCAAACTTTAAGTTGAAATCACATAAGAAATACTTTTATCAATAAATATTTAGATATTCAAATTCATAAACATAGACAAATTATTTAAAAATATTTTAAACAATTGAAGTACTCACATTCGGTGAATCAAATATCCAAGAAATATTTAAGAGTCTAGGTTTAAGGTTTGATCAGTTCCATCCCAACATCAATGGAGGAGTTCTCTTAGTCATAGATGTTTGAAATAAACTTGCAATACTCGAAATCGTCTCAAATGCCCATACTTAAAGAAAAAATACATATAAGCAACAAGTTAGTAAAAGATTACTTGAACAACCATTCATAATTACAAAAACAAATCCCCAGCTTATAGATACAAACAAAAACTTAAGAAAAGATATGATAAGTTCAATAATTTATTTACCTGTAGAGCCAATGAAAACCCTCATTAGGTCGAAGCCCATGTATGGTGAATTTGAACATCTTCTGCCCCATAGATATTTGTTGAATAATTCAAGATTGTTAACTATAATGTAACACATCCATCTCAACAGATGTAGCTTTTTTCTTTGCTCTCAATATACACTGATAAATAAGTATTAATCCAAGTGTATATTTATCCTCCTTGTCCTCCACCTCTTCCTTAAATACCAATTATAGTTCATCAACTAACACACGCTCAAACTCATTAAAAAATTCTTTCGCTAACATATTTTCACCGGGCAAATTATTTTTGTACTCCTCCTCATTACCAGAGTTAAATCCTCTAATGAGAATGGAATCCTTAATTGAAAAACAAACAACATTTTCCCCATCAAACGAGAACCAAATCTTATCTACATCATCCTTGGGTAATTTGTCATTATCAACAACACAAAAACTTGTATGAGACGGTCTCATGGATATAATCCATAAGACGGATCCTACACTACAAGAAAAATAGTAATAGACATCACCAAAACAACATCACTTTCCTCATTGTCGTGTTGTCTAATACGTTTTAACATCGGTTATGGACAAAACCGATGTCTATTAGCGGAGAAGTCCGCTCATAGACATCGGTGTTTACGAACCGATGTCCCAAACGATATCTAAGTACAAAATAGACATCGGTTGCTACGACGGTTTTTCACAACGATGTCTTTGTGTCCTTTAACATCAGATATTAGACAACGTTTTTCCTAACCGATGTTGAAATTTGGATTTTTTTTTTAAATAATAAATTAAAAATTCTCTATTTTTGTTAGGGGTGTCAATTTGGGACCCGACACGAACCTAACACGAAATTAATGGGTATGAATTCGGGCTTCGTGGTCCGGTCGAAATTGGGTCGGACCACTAACTTTGTCAATTAAACAATTAGGGTCCGGGTCAACCTACTATGACCCGTTTAACCCGTCTAATCCGTTTGTGAATTTAAAAAAAATTAAGTAAATAATTAATTGTAAGATAAAAATAACAAACAAGAAATATCTTTAAAACTCAAATGATAAAACCTCATTAATTATGTATTTGTTATTATTATGCATATCTTTTTGAATATTGTCCTCAAAATATGATTAGTATGTTATGTTATTTATGCAATTATGTCATTTCTTTTTGTATGTTGTGAATTGTAATATTTTATATTAATCGAATAGTGTATGATTCTGAAAAAAAAGATTTATTCAGTTAAAAATATTAAATATATATTAAAATAATTTTATTAGATGGGTTAAGTGGGTCGGGTCCGGGTTATGAACTTAGATTCATGAGATAGTCTCACATAAGACCTCCTCTATAAACAATCATCCGCAACATCAAACTATGCAAGAGTGTCCCTCGCATTTGAATTTCATTGTTCAAATAATGAAAGTTGCCAAAACAAGATTTCAAAAGCTTCTCTTTATATTCATCATTCAAATGATCATACACCATCTCAAATTTTGCCAAAGTGCATCGAAACGAAACTTTTGAATCAAACCAATCCCCACGTTTAATAGCATACTTCATTTTGAAATTACATAAGAACAAAATTTAGACATGAACTAATGCACTGTCAAAAAAAAAATACATTGTGTACACAAAACGACTTCAGTCATTTATAAACAACTACAACCGTTTCCAAAATGACCCTAGTCGTTTACAAAATGACTAGAGTCATTTTTTTTATAATTTAAACTGCAAAAAAAACCATTGTATAAACAACCCCAGTCTTGAGTCGATTGAACAATAAAAAATGACTGGAGTCAATTCAAAAGCTTTTCACCATGGTTGTTAGGACAAGAAAAACACAAATAATTATAATAAATTAATTAATACCTCTACGGTTTGATTTCCATGTCAAATATGAGCGATTTTAGTTGAGAAACCCTAAAACTTGATGTAAGAACAATTGTGGATGATGAACGTAGATTTTTTTTATCAATTTTTGGTTAATGCCCAGTCGTTTCACGTCGTATTGACAAGAAAATTTTGAATTTGGAGATGGTGGAAATCAACCGCTGTTTTTGGGAGAGAAAAGGATAGAGAGAAAGTTTGATAAAGGTAAGGAAATCTTTTTTTTTCTAAATAAAGCTTAAGAATGTCAAAGACCAAAATTATATTAAAACCGGGTCAACCGACTATATAAGACTTCCCTCTTAAGAAATGTCAAAACTAAAGTATTGGAAAGAAAATTTAAAACGGAAAACCCCATAAACCCCCGCCGCCGTGATGCATGCCCGCCTCGCCCGAGAATACTCTCAAATCGCCACAAATGCTTGACCGTCACGAAAGAACCCTTCCAGGAGCCATCACTACCATCCCCTAAACAATCCACAATTCCTTCCGAGATTTCCTCATAACTCACTCCATCAGCGGAGCTTCGAGTCAAACTACCGAGTTGTATGCAATCACTTAGTCGACTTTACTCGTGGAAAGAATCTTCTGAAAGGTCAGTCTCTTCATGCCCACGTTATCAAATCTGGGCTCCAAACGACTCCTCTTCTTTGCCACCATTTAATCAACTTCTACTCGAAGCTTCAGCTCCCGAATTGCTCGGAGCAAATTTCCCATGAAACACTCATCAAATCCTCCACCACTTGGAGTTCCATCATATCGTGTTTCGCTCAGAATGAATTCCCGTTTCGTGGGCTTGAGTATTTTGAGTTAATGCTATAGAATAATGGAATGTTTCTTGATGATTATACTTTTCCGTGTGCGACGAAAGCATGTGCAATGATTGATGGTCACCGGCTGGGGCAATCGGTGCATTGTCTAGCGGTGAAAATTGGCTGTGATGTGAATGTGTATGTGGGGAGCTCCGTCGTGGACATGTACGCTAAATGTGGGAGTTTAGTTGATGCGAGGAAGATGTTTGATGAAATGTTTGAGAAAAATGTGGTGTCGTGGAGTGGGATAATATATGGTTACGCACAACTAGGGGAGGACGAAGACGCTTTGAGGCTTTTTAAGGCTGAATTGTGGGAAGGATTGAATGTGAATGACTTTACATTTTCGAGTGTCATTCTTTTTTTTTTTGTCGAACGATAGTATTTTATTATAACAACTCAAAAACTAAAATTACAACTACAATCGTAGCCAATGGGCTAAGAGCCTACATGACTAACTAAAAGCCAAGCGGGAAATTGGTAAGACCAATTCAGATTCACAACATGGACTTAAAAACTACACAACCCAAACTAAACCACTCCACGCCGGGAGACTTCAGCACTCCTTAATGAAGACTGTAATACACTAAAGAAACTGAAACCGGGCACGAGCAACTACTACATACTGCAGAACAAAAAAAACTAATCCGCCTACGAGTTTCGCAAATCAACCGGGAAAAGAAAATACAAACAAAATAAGAAAACAACAACTATAGCTAAAAAACGAGAGAAAAAAATACGAAAAATTGCCTCTCCCTCACCCAACTCTATTGCTGCAGCCCATCATCTACTCAGCTCCGAGACACCTCCGTGGAGCTCCGACCCGCTTTCACCCTGGAACGAAAATATCGGTCACCTCTGAATATCACAAGGAACCGTTATCGTCTGTCCTCCAGCAGAAAGCATGGAGAGGTAAGGGGAAGGGGAAGGAGGGAGGGATGAGGGTGGCGGCTGTGGAGCGGTGAAGGAGGGGAATGGGAAATAGGTTAGGTTTCTTTTTCTAGAGAGAGAAGAAAGAGAAAAGGGGTATAGAGAGAAGGTTTGAGTGTCATTCGGTCTCATGAATTCAACATTTTTCGAGTTTTGCGGATAAATCTGCTAAGTTTTGCGATTACAAATCAGTGCATATAATTTTTTTCAAAGAAACCCGATATAAGAACTGTCGATATCGTACTTTGCAGATTTTTATAACTAGTAATAAAATTGCATATAAGTCAACATCTATATTGATTGCTCATATCTTAGCAAACCCTGAATATAAAACCCATGTTTTGGAAAAATATGTACATAAATAGCCTTACGTTATATTTCTCCGTAAAAAATGATTGTGAAAACAAGAGAAAAACAAACAAATAAATAAAATTCAGAACAAGTCCGCATGTTCAAATTTCAATCACCCTTGTACTCAAAAAAAAAAAATTCAACCACCCTACTCTGACTTGCTTAGGTGGCGACTGGATACGAAAGTTCATTTTCGTTCCACTAGAGAGAATTTTTCACCCCAAAATGTGATTGTCTACCTAAAAATTTTTAGAAACTACATTATTCACTTATTTTCATTTTTTCTCCCACCAATCACCTACACACTTTTCTAAACAGAACAAATCATTATTACACATTTTCCCATAAATTTCACTATTCAACCACTTACCTATAACTACAAATCATATTCAATCATTATTTTAATATTTCTATTTCACGTCAACTTTAGTCATTACATTTGCATCTCATATTCAATCACATTCATTCTTTTTTCTCAAAACAAATTTCATCACTATTCTCTAGGAGAAAAACATATTTCCTAGTGAAAATGTATCCTCGCACCTTACGTTTTAGTAAA
The DNA here is from genome assembly GCA_016081115.2 of Rehmannia glutinosa. Taxonomy (NCBI): domain Eukaryota; kingdom Viridiplantae; phylum Streptophyta; class Magnoliopsida; order Lamiales; family Orobanchaceae; genus Rehmannia; species Rehmannia glutinosa. The sequence goes on along the minus strand of CM071933.1, from coordinate 20,838,662 downwards.
CTCTTTCCATCGATTGTCTATATCTTACAACAAACCAGTAGATAAATAGCCAACGCATATATTAATAACCCATTTGAAATCAAGAAGGAAAACAATGATGAAAACCGTGTACATGTTGAAGTATGGGAACGAGAACTTAGTCCAAAGGCTCGCCTTTTTCCGCAGTTTCGCCTATGGACTTGTGCAGAAACCACAGTGACTGTTCCAAAGAAACTTATGTACAAAAACAAGAATTAATGAAAAGAAGAAAAAAGTAACAAAGCAAGAAATAATAAAATAAATCAAAATTTAACAGTTCACAAGAACAAAAACAAAGCTTGTATATATGTTTTTTTTTTTTTTTTTGATAACTCAGCTTCCAGGCTTACGCCTGACTATGCCTGAGGACAACAGCTCCGGCTCCTCATTGCTGCCGCCAAGGTAAACCGCGGGATGTGCACGCACTGGCCAGTGTTCTGACGGGGTCTGCTATATGTTACACATATGTAAGTGTGTTTGATGTACCAGCGAGGGGGGCAATTTTGGGAGGGGAATGGAGCCGCAAAATAGCGTCTAGGAGTTTCTTTGGCTTAGCGTGGAGTAGAGTAGTCATGACCCGGCCTAAGCTCGCCGAAACCATTGGACCCAAATTCGAGGCCGACTCAATCCCAATTAACTGCCGCTCTTCTTCTTGTTCCAGTTCCATCTCTAAATGATGGACCCCATCCCTGAGGGCCCAAATTGTCTTGCCCTAAAACTTTGTGAAGGATGTGAAGCGCGGGTTATGCCTCAACTAGTCAGAATCCTTGGGCTGCCGAAGACTGAGTCACCACACAAGAAGTTCTATTCCACCCTGTAAATCGTTACCAAAGGGATTCGAACAACCACACTGTGGGTGCCAGCAAGCAGACATCACGTCACCCAAGTCATTTACCAGTTGAGCTATGCGCCGGGGGCTTCCAGTTCCATCTCTGTGTGTGTGTGTGTGTGTGTGAGAGAGAGAGAGAGAGGGAGGGATTTTGGGGGTCGTTTCTGAAAGAGTCGGCAGAAAACAGCTTAAACGACATCGTTTCTTTTGGCAAAACTAAAACTAGAGTTAATCTTAAATTGGGTAGGATTTTCTACTTTATCTGTTTAGCTTTAAATTGTTCTATTTATTCCTCAAATTTGCAAATTATTACACTTAGTCTATAATTTCTAAACTAGTCAATTAACATTTATGGTTATTTGATTTGACAAAAACTTGTGTGAGACCGTCTCACGGTTGAGATCCGTGAGACGGATCCACCACAAACCCACGGCTTATCAAGTAAGTGGCAAGTATCCAAGATGAGGGCAATCGCTTTTCCGCCAAACTCCTATTAAGAGACCACTATTGTCGTGAGTGGTGTTGGGATTTGGTCCAAAGATCCTCGCCTGCAATGGGCTTTAAAAGAGAGGCGCGGGCGGCGCCCACGATTCGAACTCGTGAGCGCTGGATTGCACAGTTAAAGGATAGCTTAAAGGATATGATTTGACTACCTATACCAACAGATGCATCTTCTTTTCTCGTGCCCATTACATAGAAACTCGAGGTTAAGCGTGCTTGGCCTGGGTAGACATGGGATGGGTGACCCCTGGGAAGTTTTCCGGGTGCGCGTGAGTGAGACAAAGCGCTAGAAAAGACTCGTGTTGGTTTGTGGGGGACGATCGTCAATCCGAGTAGCGCTAGAGGTCCAACAATCGGTATCGGAGCAGTCACGAGTTCGAATTCCCTTGAAGCACGCTGCAGTGAGGTTGCCAGGAGCGGTGGAACTAAGATCTTTGGCCGCAATGAGGTAAACGGACCAATCGAAGGTAGGTTGCCGGATGGCCGGATCGAGGTAAAATAGACTGAATCAAGGTGTAGGTTTTTCGGTGGACCGGAATCGAAGGGTAGGTTGCCAAGTGGCGGAAAAACAGATCGAATTGAAGGTGTAGGTTCTTTGGTGGACCGAATCAAGGGTAGGTTGCCAGTGGTGGCGAACTCGTAAAATAGAGGCGAAGGTGTAGGTTGTTGGGTGGACCAGAATCAAGGGTAAGTTGCCAGTGGCTTTAATCGAGGTAAAACAGATCGAATCAAGGTGTAAGTTCTTTGGGTGGCCGAATCGAGAGGCGTGGCGTGACGCGACGCTGAATCAAGTTGGCGTTAGAATCGGCGGGAAGTTTGGCGGACGGAGGTTGCCAAGACTGAGTCGAGGAAGATGGCGGAGTCTTTGGGAGGGGGATTGTTGGGATTTGGTCCAAAGATCACCGCCCGCAATGGGCTTTAAAAGAGGCGGCGGCGCGGCGCCCGCGATTCGAACTCGTGAGCGCTGGATTGCACAATTAAAGGATAGCTTAAAGGATATGATTTGGACTACCTATACCAACAGATGCATCTTCTTTTCTTTTCTCGTGCCCATTACATAGAAACTCGAGGTTAAGCGTGCTTGGCCCTGGGAGTAGACATGGGATGGGTGACCCCACAGGAAGTTTTCCAGTGCGGCGTGAGTGAGGACAAAGCGCGCTAGAAAAGACTCGTGTTGGTTTGTGGGGACAGTCGTCAATCCGAGTAGCGCTAGAGGTCCAACAAGTGGTCTTCATTTATTGGAAAAATATTGCAGCAAAATTAACAAGATTACACAATCCCACTACACTACACTCCAATTATTACTCTTTATTTATTAAAAATAAATTAAAATCCATATAAAGAGAAACACAATAAATTAGTTAAATGGGGAAATAAACGCCACAACCACAAAACTCCCTCGCAACACCTAGACACTCTACTCTTTTAGCACCTCACCTTTTCTCCATTTTTCCATTCGTCACTTCCACATAATTTTGGGTGGTGAGTTTTGTAATATTAGACGTGACATAGTATTGCATTAGACTTGAAAAATATCATTTTTGTCAAACAAAATATCACTTTTTATTAAAATAAAGCATTACTTCCTATGGATAAACTATAACTTTCTGTTAAATAAAGTATCACTTTTTATTATATATATATATATATCATTTTTTATTAAAATAAAATATCACTTCTTATAAAAATAAGTATAATTCTTTATTTAAAAGAGTATCACTTTTTATTAAAAATGTACCATTTCTTATTAGTTTTTCCTTGAAAAGTATTACTTTTATTCATAAAAGTATACATTTTCAAAGTAATTTTTTGGCAACGGTGACCATTTAAAATATTAAGTGGTGACAAAGTATCATTTTGGACTCAAAAAGTATCACTTTTTCTCCAAAAGGTATATGTTTTCAAAGTAAAAAATTGTTTTGTGTGTGCTTGAAAAGTGATATACACCATTAATTAACAAGATCATTTTTTATTAAAAATATCACTTTTACACTAAAAAGTATATGTTCTCAAAATAATAAAATTGATATCTATAGTTATTTTTCTCTAATAAGTATTAGTAGTTATCCTAAACGTATTAGTTTTTTCTCGAAAAATATCACTTTTACACTGAAAAATATACGTTTCAAAGTAATTTTTTGGGTTGTGGCATAATATCATTAGGGCGGGTGACAATTTTGTAATGTTAGGCGATGACATAGTATCAATTTAGAGTCGAAAAATATCACTTTTACTACGAAAAGTATATGTTACCAAAGTAATGAAATTGATATTATTTATCTGCAAAGTTATACACAACCTTGTTTAAGTATCATTTTTTATTAAATAAGTATCAAAAGTATGTTTTCAAAGTAACAAAACTGATATTTGTAGTTCCTGAAAAGTATTAGTTTTTCCCCTGAAAAGTATTAATAGTTCCACTAAAAAGTATTAGTTTTCGCTTGAAAAGTATTAGTAGCTTCTGAAAATATATTTAGTTTTTCTACAAATTCCACCATCTAATTCTAAAGTCTTGGGATTTTTCTTTTATTTTCAAATAGAACTTAAGAAAGCTTTCCATTCGATCGATTTAACCAACGACATCTAAATACAGTGGATAATAAATATATGAAAATGATCATTAATGGCTTAATGCTATCCCAAAGCTTTCTTGTATTACCAGTCTGAGCATCCATGACCATGAAGGCCTTTAATCACAATTTTTGACCGTCGCACTTTTAATTTAATCATTGCCTTCACTTAAGGGCAAACAATTAAAATAAGAAATCATTTCTCTCATGCAGGTCTTTGAAGATTCCCAAGTTTCTTGGATTGATGTACAAAGGGTACCTATTTTTTCTCGCTCATTCTCCCCTTGGGGGGAGATTGATGAGGGGGTTTGAAACAGGAGGAGAGCGCGATACATCATGAATTCTTTTTTTTTTTTTTTTGAGATGGGTGGGCTATGGATCCAGATGTGGTTGTTGGGGATCCGTCTCACGGATTCAAATCCGTAAGACGGTCTCACAAGAGATTTACTCATTTGATTTTGTGATCTTTGAAAATGGTATTATAGGGATCCGAATAATTGTTATAGATGTAATAGCTATAGATAATCTACTAACTGTAAGGGTCCTAAGGGATGAATTTGAAAATTATAATTTGCAATTGCAAAGTAAAAGAGTAAAATAGAACAATTTAAAATTAATGGGCAAAATAAAAAATTGGGGCTAAATTAAAATTACCTCAAAATATTATAAAGACAATTTAAAAACGGAAAACCCCATGACCCCGCCAATTTAAACCAAGAAACACAAAGGACCCCAACGACACTGTATAGAACCAGCTAATTTAGACCCATCCCGCCGCCGTGATGCAGAATACTCTCAAAAGCAGAATACTCTCAAAATCGCCACAAATGTTTTACCGTCTGCTAAAAGAACCCTTCCAGGCGCCACCACCACCATTCCCGAAACAACCCACAATTATTTCAGGATTTCCTCAGAACTCACTCAATCAGCAGAGCTTCGAGTTAAACCACCGAGTTGTATGCAATCACTTAGTCGACTTTACTCGCGGAAAGAATCTTCTGAAAGGTCAATCTCTTCATGCCCACGTCATCAAATCGGGGCTTCAAACGATTCCTCTTATTTGCCACCATTTAATCAACTTCTACTCCAAGCTTCAGCTCCCGTATTGCTCGGAGCAAATTTTCCGCGAAACCCTCGTCAAATCTTCCACAACTTGAGTTCCATCATATCATGTTTCACTCAGAATGAACTCCCTTTTCGTGGGCTGGAGTATTTCAAGTTAATGCTGCGGAATAATGGAATGTTTCCTGATGATTATATCTTTCCATGTGCGACGAAAGCGTGTGCAATGATTAATGGTCACTCTGTGGGCCAATCGGTGCATTGTCTAGCGGTGAAAATTGGATTTGATGTGAATGTGTATGTGGGGAGCTCCGTCGTGGATATGTACGCCAAATGTGGGAGTTTAGTTGATGCGAGGAAGATGTTTGATGAAATGCCTGAGAAAAATGTGGTGTCGTGGAGTGGGATGATATATGGTTACGCACAAATAGGGGAGGACAAAGACGCTTTGAGGCTTTTTAAGGCTGCATTGTGGGAAGGATTGAATGTGAATGATTTTACATTTTCGAGTGTCATTCGGGTCTGTGGGAATTCAACATTTTTTGAGTTGGGGAAGCAAATGCATGCTTTGTGCTTGAAAATGAACTATGATGAAACCAGCTTTGTAGGGAGTGCTTTAATCTCTATGTACTCAAAGAGTGGCATGATTGAGGGTGCTTATCAAGTGTTCGATGAGGTTTTGGATAAGAATTTGGGGATGTGGAACGCGATGTTGATTGCATGTGCCCAGCATGCACATACAAGAAATGTGTTCGAATTGTTTGAGAAAATGAAAAATGTAGGTATGAAACCGAACTTTATCACATTTTTGTGTATACTCTACGCATGTAGCCATGCAGGCTTAGTGAAAGAAGGAAAATATTATTTTGATATGATGAAGGAATATGGAATAGAGCCAGGAAGTCAGCATTATGCTGCAATGGTGGACTTGCTTGGCCGAGCCGGGAAACTGCAGGAGGCCATGAAATTAATCGACGAAATGCCAATGCAACCAACGGAGTCCGTTTGGGGCGCTTTATTGACGGGGTGTCGAATTCATAAAAATACTGAGCTGGCAGGCTCTGTGGCTGATAGGGTCTTCGATTTAGGGCCTGTAAGCCCAGGCCTACACGTGCTACTATCCAATGCTTATGCAGCCGCTGGCAGATATCAAGAGGCTGCAAAGGCGAGAAAGATGCTCAGGGATCGTGGACAAAAAAAAGAAACGGGCTTGAGTTGGGTGGAGGAAGGTAATAGGATTCACACGTTTGCTGCAGGAGATAGAACGCATGAAATGTCTGAGGAGATTTACAGAAAGCTGGAGGGACTAGGAGAGGATATGGAGCGAGCTGGTTATGTTGCGGATACAAGTTATGTGTTGAAAGAAGTTGGTTTTGATGAGAAGAGCCAGACGATTAGGTATCACAGTGAGAGATTGGCCATTGCTTTTGCGCTAATTACGTTTCCCCCCGAAAGGCCAATTAGAGTTATGAAAAACTTGCGCGTGTGTGGTGATTGTCATATTGCCATAAAATTTATATCCAAGTGCACCGGAAGGGTTATAACCGTGAGAGACAATAATCGGTTCCATAGGTTCGAGAATGGGGTGTGTTCTTGTGGTGATTACTGGTGATTGAACTGTAAGAACGAGTATTTGTCCTTTCATTTTGTTGGCGAAGCAAGTTGTTTTGCTTTGCATTCACGATATTTATGACGGATAAATGCACACATGATATAGCATTTGGTGCATGGACATTTGCAGTCAAATTCAAATGCTCGAATAGCGCAAGCTTTATAAATACTTATTCCCCTGTGGATGTAATACTTATTGACCTGAGGAGGGAGGAATGGCAAAAGTTACCAGAAAACCATGTAAGCTTTGAGCAATTTTCTTACAGAAAAATGATTAGTTTTGACAGTCAAAAAGCTTGAAAAATGAAGGTGAAGCTTAGACACTTGTGTATTCAGGTTCTGCATGATTTTTGGCATCTGCAGGTTTATTTTTGTTTGAACGAGTTGGCAAGAATAATTTTCAAAGCTGATAAACAAGATTGGGAATATTGTAAAGAGAAGGAGAGAAGGATCAAGGAAAACATCAATCTATGTCATTTGGAATTTGACCGATCTTTCATGTTAGTCTTCAAGTGATGCACAGGTGAGGCTTCAAACTTGGAACTTTTTCGGCCTCAAGAACCCACCTTACGCCATTAGGTCATCCATGAGGGGCACAAGCAGAGTTTTGATTGATGCAGCATCTCTGTTAACTTAAACTATTTCTGCAACATTACATTATTATATCAAACTAGTAATCTCGCACGTGCGTTGCACACGTGTATTTTTATTTTAATATTATTATTTTATCACGCAAATATCTATTTAATAAATGAGTATTTATTACTTTGTTTTTATAATAATATTTATATAAGGTAAATAAAAACAAAAAATTTTCTATCAAATATTCAAAGTTATAATTTCAATTATAAATTTAAATGTCAAATTCATCTTGTTTATATTTCTCAATCTAAGCTTATCTCTATATTACTATTTATTCTCTCTCTCTCTCTCTCTCTCTCTCTCTCTCTCTCTCTCTCTCTCTCTCTAAATAATTATATTTTTTTTTTGAAACATGTATATTAATATTGAACTTGTATAATTGAACAAAACATGAATACTTCGATCACATTGTTAATCCTATAATTTTTTTAACATTAACATGATATAAATTTATCAAGTTTTCATAAAAAATATTTATGAAGAAATGTAATTAGAAAACTATTTTTGTTGGATTAATCTCTCTGACCATACTGAATATAGATGTCATTGCTAGACCTGAAAAATACAATCAAAAAACATGAATTAGCTTGCTTGAAGTAATATAATAAAAAACATAATAACTTGATTTTTTCACGTATGCAATCCTTATAGAATGAAGTTTTGCTAGTCGATAAAATGAAAGAAAAGCTATCCATATGTGATTAGTAGTCAAGAGAATTGAATGCTAAAAAAACATCTAACATTTATAAATATCAAATGTTGGAAAAAATTTGTTATATCAAATTATAATCTAAAATAGTTATAATTTTAGTTTAGTATATTCATTTTGTATTTAGTTTTGTCCACAAGAATCTAAACATTAATATGGTAAATAACAATTTGTTAATTTTTTGTAATTAATATAAATATATCTTATTTACAGACATCTTATCAAATTTTCTATAAGTTTTAACTAAAATAATATTATATCATATACTATTTTTTCTATATTTAGTTATGTAAGTATTGTTAATTATATTTCAATGAAAAACAAATATATTAAATCTCATATATCAATAATTTAATTTCAAAGTTTATTTTTATTTATTTATAAACATATTGTATCTATAATATATTGTGGCAAGTAACACATTCTACTTTTTACTATAATTAATTTTATAATTATTGTCAATTCAACCTAGAAATTGGAATTATCTCCTAATCAGATAAGTGGTAGACAATAGTTTCTTTCACAAATCTCCATATCCAACTCATTCAAAAACATGTTATAGTACATACACAATTTGTTAATATTTCTATAAATAGTTTCGTAATTTTATTTTGTAATTTAATAAGCTCAAATTATACATCACCTTTGAAAGAAATTAATATATAAATAGATTAATTAGTATATATTATATTTAGATTAATTAATATAGATATATATATCTTATTTATATGGCAAAAACTCATGTAGGACCGTCTTACGGGTCTCAATCCGTAAGACGGATCCTACTGACCCGCTGACCTGGTCCCCGCGGATCCTGTTGACCAGGTCCGCGGGTCAATGCCACCGCAGCTTTTTTTTTCTTCGCTTTTTGTTTTTCTTCCCATTAAAAATAGATTTTATGAGAAAAAGTATCGGTTATTTTAGATAAAGTATCATATTTTTTAATATAGTCACAGATTATGATTACATTACATTGAAGGTAAAATAAATATATCAGAGTTAAAGTAAAACCTTTATGAGTAAAAATATATATTTTTGGAGATAAAATATCATGTTTTAAGAGTAAAAATATATGTTTTTTAAATAAAGTATTATATTTTTTAATAATAAATACAAAGAAAGATGAATAATAAATATGATAGAGTTAAAGTAATACTTTTATAAGTAAAAGTATTTATTTTTTGAGATAAAGTAACATATTTTTTAATATAGTCACAAATTATGAATATATTACAATAAATATATATATATATATATATAATGATTAAAGTAACACTTTTGTACTTTAAAGTATCTATTTTTTGAGATAAAGTATCATATTTTTTAATAGAGTCATAAATTAGAAATGAAGGAAAGAAGGAAAAATAAAAAATAAATATGATATAGTTAAAGTAATACTTTTATAAGTAAAAGTATCCATTTGTTGAGATAAAGTATCAGATTTCTTAATACATTTACAAACTAAGAACAAAAAAAAGAGGAAAAATAAAAAATAAATATGATGCAGTTAAAGTAACACTTTTATACTTTTAAGTATTTATTTTTTGAAATAAAGTATAATGTTTTTTAATAGAGTCACAAATTAAAAATGAAGGAAAGAAGGAAAAATTAATAAATATGATATAGTTAAAGTAACAATTTTAAAAGTAAAAGTATCCATTTGTTGAGATAAAATATCAGATTTCTTAATACATTTACAAACTAAGAACAAAAAAAAGAGGAAAAATAAAAAATAAATATGGTCTAGTTAAAGTAACACTTTTATAAGTATCCATTTATTGAGATAATGTATCATGTTTTTTAATAGACTTGAGTTCGATTCTTAGCCTCTGCATTTAGAGGCGTTTTTATTTTATTTTTTTAATTTACCAAGTGTATTTATTAATGTGTTTATATACATGGTTGTACTAAAATTGCACAATAAGCACTAGTGGTGTAGTGGTAGAATACCACCTTACCTCTCCATAGGCGTGGGTTCAATTCCCCATTGAAGTGGTTTTTTTTTAAATAATAAGCGGGTGGGTTGGGGGTGGGTGTCTTTGGCGGATGGGCTATTGGGGTGGGGCGGATGACTCGGGTGGGGATTTTTTTTTTAAATGGGTGCGGGCGGGCGGGTTGTAGGATCCGGATCCTGATCCGTAAGATCCGTAAGACGGTCCTACAAGAGACATACTCTATTTATATACACCTTGTTAATATTTATAGTTTCGTAATTTAATTTTATAATTTAATAAGTTCAAATTATACATCACATTTAAAAGAAATTAATGTATTAATAGATTAATTTATATATATATATATTGTAGTTAGATTAATTAATATAGATATATATATCTCATTTATATACACCTTGTTAATATTTCTATAATTTTAACTAAAATGAGGATTATATCATATGCTATTTTTTCTATAACACAATTTCGTCAATTAGACTTCATTACAAATTAGTATTAGTGTGATAAAACATAAATTTAGTAAATCCTATAATTCGAAATTTCACTTGAGAAATTTATTTTCACAGATTTATAAGCAGATTGTATATAAATTATACATTGATAAGGCGGGAAAATCAAACTTCTGCCATTATATATGCGGGATAAACCAAACCAATAAAACCATCACATAAATAATAGGAAAAAATCAATATTATAATAATAATCAAAGAGTCAGTATCCGGAATAATTAAAAATAAACAAAATGTAATTCAGAATATAATTTTAAAAAATACAACAAAACTATCAGGAATAATAATAAAAAAGGAAACAATGTTTTTTTATTAAACTCACCAGAAACATCCATATAGATCTACAATATAGTTTATATAAAAACTTTTATTTAGTGCAGAATTCGAGTTCAATACTATCGATGTTGGCGAGATATTTGATGAAAACGGTAATAGGGGAACGTGAAGATGAAACCATATTTGGTGGTTATGCTTCGAATTTAGGATCAATAATATCGAAGTGTCTCTCTAAAGTAATTTAAGTAGTATAAATATAAGAGGATTCAACATAAATAATAAGGTGCCAAAAAATCTCTCAATAAAATCAATTGTTAATTCAATGGTAAAAGATACAAATTTTTTTAAGTGTATTTCCCTTTAATTATTCTATCGAATAGAATAAAAAAATAATTATCCATTGAGTAAATTTAGGAAAGTTTGAATAGTTACTTGAAAAAAAAAAGCAATTAGTACTTTAAACTTGATTAATAGTATAAAACAATAGTCATGGTCCACTATTGAAACAAAGACTATATATTTTTTTAAACTATGAATAATATATATGAATAGAAATGATCGTCAATAATCATAGTAATAATAATAATAGTAATAATAATAATGCCATTTATAATATTAATTAGCTATAATCATAGACTATATTTTTTTAAAATATGAATAATATATATAGATATAATTGATCGTACATAATCACTTTTGGTATAAAGTAGGAACACCATATATAATATTTTCCTAATTTATATACATATATAAAGTAGGAACTAGGAATACCATTGGTTCCTTGCTTTTGACTCTTTCAAAAAGCAGCTTTCTTCTGGCAGCGACGACACGAGTCTATTTCAGTAAACCTTGCCTTGTGTTGACAACGACGCTTTTACTTTCTTCAAGTCTTCTCTACATTGCATACCCTTTGACATTCAATTCCAATCATTTTGGAATGACTTAGTGTCGATCACGGACCGAGACGACTTTTCGTCACTTGACTGATCCTTCACTTGGGTTCTAACAGCTGACACACAACTGGGTCTTCTCTTCGATCATCAGTCGACTCTTGTAATCTTCAACTTAACTGACTCCAACTCAGCTTATGCAGCCCTATCTATTACAGTTAAATTACATTGAAAATTGGGTGTCAACTTCCTATTCTAAGTTTTACATGGTATCATCAAAATCTAAACATAAATTTTCCTAACAATTTCCCCTTTTTTGATGATGCCAAAACTTAAATAAATACAACAAGGTAAATAGTGCAGTAACAAAGAATGTATGTGTAGAATATGTCAATTTTATTGATCATATCATTCTTGTACTTTAAAAACGCACTTTACAAAGCTATTACAAAGTATACCTTATACACTGAACAGGTATTAGAGTTATATAATATTACAAGAATACTTACAAATTTTGTATTTACAGCTACGTAAAATACACTGAAGGGGTTTTACGTCTTCAATGCCTCACCGCTTCTTCTTCTCTCTCTTCATATTCAACTCTTCTTCTATCTTCTTCAGCTCTCCTCCTCTTCACGTCTTATTCATCTTTCTTCTTTCTCATAGGTTCGTTTAGCAGCAGGGTCCTCCCTTCTCTGCCTTTCTTCCCATTCGCGCGTCAGCCTTTCATTTTTAGCTTGTTGCCTTCTTCTAGCCTCTTATTCTTTCGCTCCACTTCAATATTAGCAAGAGTGTCGTACCTAGCCCAGTAGTTGACTCCCTTCTTCTGTGGATCAACATATCTTACATCTTTTGGTCTTAGTTGTGGTGGAGTACCTCTGCCTCTTCCACCACTTCCAAACCTTCCCCTTCTTTGGTATGACTCAGCTCCTCCTATGAGAGTATACTATACGGGTGTTTTCCCAGTCGACTGACTGCTTGAGCTCTGCTGCGTCCCAGCTGATCTGCATAAGTCGAGTCCTTTCTCCCAATACAAGTCCCACGCCTGGGGTAGAGTCATGTTCTTGAAGTAACCTTCTGCAACTAGAGTTTGAAACTCCTCTAGTGATCTAGGTTCAGATCCTGCATCAGGCATCGTGATTTCTCGAGGGGGTCATACAGCTGGGGAATCTTTCAACAAACCACCGGGGCCTTGAACCTTGCTTTTATGTTTTGATTCTTTGAGTGCTTCTCGGCTACTTTTTCAATTGACTTCAATGGCTTTTCTTGATCATTAAATCGCTTTGTCTTCTACGGACAACTCTTTCGGTAGTTGGCTGGGAATTGAGGCCATAACTTCACTCTGTTGTGGGTTTAGCAAACATGATTTTCAAGGGTGGCTTCTTCATTTCACTGCCTTCCCCTTGCTTGCTTCCCCTTTCTGTCCATCCTTATCACTCCTTGTTGTGATTTACTTCCTTCTTCTCCCTTTTTGGCATCATCGCCAAGGGGTAGAGCTAGCTGAGGGAAAACTCCACTTAGGAGTAGATCAATCTTACTATTCATCATATCCTATTTGTCATGAGTCATGGAGTGTACTGCTCGAAATTCAGATCTCAAAGCTATTGTCTCAGCTGCCAGCAACTTCATCTCAGTTTGGAGCACCTTTATTGGTTGTTCCATATTGGCCTCCATTCTCTGAATTTCTGACTTACAAAAAATGAGTTCATAACATAAACGGGTATAGAGTCGGGAGGCTTATAACTATTTGTGAGGAGTACTTCAATTCAAAGATCTTTTGGGAGTTTATATTAATTATTGAGTAGGGATGCTAGCAATTGGTATTAATCAACTATTTATTTACTTCGAGAGGAGGAATAAACTAATTTAGGAATTGAACCCATAAATACATATAAACTGGTTTTGATGAAACATTAATTGTAATTAATATTGAAGAATCATGTTGAGATTATGTGTCTAGGGTTGCTTTTGTAGTTGTTGAAAACTTGTGGAGTTGGGGTCTTTAAAGATCTTTAGATTTTTTATTTGTTAATTTAGGGTTTAGTTCAAAGTATAAATAATTTTTGATTTTAAATCCGTTTCGATAAAATTGAAATACGATATTTATTGTACTCTTAAGTGTTTCGTATTCAATCTTTGAGAATACGACCTTGCTTGCTCTATCTTCTAGCTACACTGTACACTTTGCGGTTTAGTGAAAAGATTTTCACGATCAAGTTTTTGGCGCCGTTGCTAGGGATTGAAATATTCTACATAGATATAATAATAAGTAGTTCAATCTTAATTGAAGCAATATTTTTATTCTTTTATTCTTTATTCTTTTGATTTTTTTTTTATAATTTTTTATTCTTGTTTTAATGTTGTTTTTGTTGAGTGCGGGTAGTGCATGATCATATGTTCCGATCTATCCAACCAATACTCATTGACCTAGAGATCAAAAATACAACAAAATAATTAAGGAAAATATCTAAAGCGATGGCGGATGAGAACGATAGGGACGGTGTGAATAACATAAATAACGAGGAGCGCCCACCAAGAGCGAATGGGAAGAATCAGATAGAGGAGAGGCTGTGAAAGAAGGCGATTAGAGATTACTTCCCGGTAGAAAATTAATCAAAGATATGGGGTGTGGCCGTCTTGATTAACGCAAAATAATTTTGAACTAAAACCCATTGATCTAGATGGTGTCGCAAAATCGGTTTGGGAAGAGAGCCGTTGAGGATCCAAACACGCATCTGGCGCAATTCTTAGAGATCTGCGATACTGTAAAGATGAATAGTGTTTCATAGGATATCATTCGATGCCGCCTTTTCGTATTCTCTTTCTGCGATAAAGCCAAGGATGGTTATTTTCTTTGACACCACTCGGAGTAGATTGGTGAACTTAATCAACGGTTTCTAGTTAAGTATTTTCTCTCAAGTAAGACATCAAGAATGAAAAGTGAAATCACTCGGTTTAGCTTGATTAGATCACGAGCCGTTATATGAGGCATGGGACAAGTTTAGAGAACTGTTGAGAAAGTACCCTTAACATGGATATCCCGGCTACCAACATGTACAACATTTTTATAATAGTTTGAGTGGAAACACGATAACTATTATAGTATTGCATCTGGGGTGCACTACTAGGAAATACCCGGATGAGGCACTAGAATTTACTTGAGGAGATGGCAAAATACTAGTTACAATAGCCATCAGAGATCCAATGTCGAGGCGTGTGGTGGAGGTTCGGGATGAGGATAAGGTTGCCATGCTCAAAGAGCAAGTGTGCCATGTGGCTTAATATGAAATCGGATGTGATGCGGCGGCGACTCAGAGATCCTACAGTTGTTGAGGAAGTGGCAAACTTTGTGGGGAAAAGAAACTTCAACAATAATTATTGAAATAATCAGACGCCCACATACTATCATCCGGGGTTGCATAACCACAAGAACTTTTCTTATGCTAATAACAAAAATGTTTTGCAGCCACCTCCGGGTTTTAATTTAGGAAATCAAGGCAGAATGGAGTCTAGTGAAAAGAAAGCATTTGTAGAAGAGATGTTATCCTCGTTTATCGTAGAAACAAGAACTAGATTGAACAAAGATGAAGGAAGATAGACATGATAGAGAAGCAGATTACTAGCTGAACACGAACGTAAACATAATACTAAAGTCTTTGGAGACACAAGTATCCCAAATCGCTAAAGCAGTGGGAGGCCAACATCAAGCGGCAAATTCCCAAGTGATACGGAACTTAATTCGCGAGAACAATGCAATGCCATTCGTTCGATGGGTGGTACACAATACGAGGGCCCAAAGATAACAAATTATACGGTTCAATGATAGCATTAATAAAATCTGACGTCTGGCTGAAGACGTAAAACTTAGTGCTTTTTTGGGAGGCAACCCAAATTTTTAATCGCCTTTGTTCAATTTGATTTTGATTTTTACTAACTTAATTTTAGTTTTGTTTGTTTTTGGGTTGTTATATAGGAGGCGTCACGACAAACTCACGGATTTTATTTTAAAAAATAAAAATAAAAATAGAATACACGACCGTTTAACAAAATACACAACCATGCGAATTGAAAAATAGAGACCGAGTACACAGTCTGGCCATGTATTTTTACACGGTCGTTTATTCGGTTGAAACTAAACACAGACGCAAAGAAGGGAATACACGGTCCAACCGTGTTTTTACATACCAAGCCTATCATGCGAGCTCTTACCATACGGTTGAAGGGGCAACAAATGATCCTCCCGCTGAAATACGAAAGTCTTCCCATATTTTGCTTTTGTTGTGGTATTATACAGCTACGATAAAAATGAATGCCAAGATACATCGAGCATGAAGTATGGATCTTGGATAAAGGCATCCCCCCTTAAACACAATGCTCCACAGAGAGACCCGAATTCGGCATCCTACAGCTTAACACCCCGAACACTTTTTCACCATAAACCAACGGCACCAGTTCAATCCACAACTCAGCCCAGTTCCAATCGAAAAACACTACCAAATAGTCCCAACACTATAACCAGCCTATCTGATCTTAGTAGCCCAACCCCCCTGGCCAATGATGAATCACACAAGATGGATCCTAACTCCCCAATAAACACCATCCTAAATAAATCTCTCCAATCTCTAACCCTTCTACCCCCAACTCTACCAGACTGCAACCAACCTCAGGACTTGGATACTACCACAAACCAGCACTCTGTACCAACCTACCACCGACGTGAGGCCCCTTCATCCTCAACCTTTAACATTAAACTAGCTTTACCCCACCCAAATGTCACTACCATCGATTGCCCCTACCCCAAATCACCTATTACTCCCATTCATACTATATGATACAAAGGTGATTACTACTCCAAACCCCTCATCCAGCCTACTCAAGCTCCAACCACCAGGCCTATTAACTTTGTCTCCATTCTTGAGCTTACCCAAACAACTAACCCCACACAACAAACCAAACCAAATAATAATCATAGCAAACCTGCTATCCCAAAACGCACAACCCCCACCAAAACAAAAAATCAAAACTCAACCCAATCCTTAACCCAAGCGACAATGTGATGAAATCACCATATCCGAATAGTCGAACCCCAGTAATCAAGCAAAAAAGGCAAGAGAGTTTGGTTTCTTCGATGTGCCGTGCAAGTTTATCTTATCGGCGGAGGTTGCCAAGGAGCAACCCCGCCGGGACCAATGAGTTACCTCAGTTGGAACTGTCGGGGGCTTGGGAACCAGCCGACAGTTAATGTGCTTAAACGACTAATCAAATCTAAAGATCCCAAAATTTTGTTTCTGATGGAAACGAAACTTTGTTGTGCGGAAGTAGTGAAACTAACCCAGAAGCTGGGTTTTGACAATAACCATACTGTTGATTGTGATACTAGTTCGGGAGGTAGGAGAGACAGTCTGAGTCTTCTATGGAAGGATACAGATAATTTCAAAATACTATCAGATTTACCAAACCACATCGATGGTATAATTACAGATAATGGGAAGGTCTGGAGAATGAGCGGAATCTACGGTTGGCCAGAAGAAAGCAAAAAACATCTTACTTGGGATTTGATAAAACACCTTTCAAAGGATGGGTAAAACGAATGTCTATGTCTCGGCGATTTTAACGAGATACTGTACAACTTCAATAAGATGGGAGGCAGAATAAAAGATGACTCAAAACTTGAAGCTTTTCATAATGCACTACACGAAGCACAATTGGAAGATTTGGGCTACAACGGCTATTCCTTCACTTGGACAAACATTCAAGAAGGGAAAGCTAATATTCAGGAACGACTAGATCGCTGTTTGGGTTCGAATGGATGGATCAATCTTTTTCCTGATTACAAAGTGGAACACTTGGCGAGAGTGGGATCGGATCATTGTCCTATCCTTATCAGCTGGATTAAAAACAGAAATGCAGGGGCTAGGAGACGCAATAAAAGGAGGAAGATTTTTCGTTTTGAAACAATGTGGCTTCTAGACGAATCGTGCAAATCGACGGTGCAAGAATCTTGGAATACGCCTGATCTGGGAATTTCAAGCAGTCCAGAAATTCTTTCACAAAAAATCAAGCATTGTGGGCTTAGTTTAAGCATGTGGGAGAAAACTCATTTTGGAAATGTAACCACAAATATCCAAGAAATAGAAAAGAAGCTGTAAGATGACAAAATTGCGTTGAGCATTCATGAGAGGAAAAGCCTGGAGAATACATTGGGGAAACTATACCATAAACAGGAAAAAATGTGGCAGCAACGATCAAGAGCCAATTGGATGAAAGACGGGGATAAGAACACTGCCTTCTTCCATAGAACTGCATCAGGCCGAAAGACTAGGAATACCATAGAAAAAATCAAAGGTAATAATGGAAGATGGGTGGAGGACATTGATGAGATCGACAAGGTTTTCTCCAATTACTTTATTGAGTTGTTCTCGACTGAACCCGAACTGATTATGGACCAAGCCATCGACGCGCTCGAGGAAAAAATGACAGGCGAGATGAACGATAAACTCACAAGACCTTTTACAAAAGAGGAAGTTACGGAGGCACTTCTCCAAATGCATCCTACCAAATCTCCGGGTCCTGACGGTATGCCTGTTATATTTTTTCAAAAATTCTGGTCATTAGTTAAATGAGATATTTTTTCGGTCACTCTTAACGTTTTAAATGGCATGCTTTCTCCTGCGTCTATTAACCATACATACATTGTTTTGATCCCAAAAAAGAAGAATCCGGAATCAGTAGCAGACTTTAGGCCTATTAGCTTGTGTAACGTCATTTTCAAACTTATTTCAAAAACCATTGCTAATAGGCTTAAATATGTTCTACCTGACCTAATTTCCCCTACCCAATCTGCTTTTGTCCCCGGGCGCCTTATTACTGATAATGCCCTTTTAGCTTTTGAAACTTTCCATTCTATGAAAAGGAATGGCATCAGTAGTTCTTTTGTTGATTTAATCATGAAATATATCTCGTCTGTCTCATTTTCGGTTCTGTTAAATGGTCAACCGGGTAATGTGTTTCACCCAACCCGAGGGCTTCGCCAGGGAGACCCGTTATCGCCTTATCTTTTTCTCTTCTGTGCAGAGGCCTTGTCAGCTATGATTCGGAAGTCGGAAATGAATGGTTTTACTTCACGGGGTCAGGGTGTGCAAGCATGCCCCCGAGATCACACATCTTTTTTTCGCGGATGATAGCATTATTTTCGGGAGAGCTAATGAAAAAGAGTTGGATTGCATTGCCGACATAATCAAAACCTATGAGAAGGCATCAGGACAACGCATCAATCTTGATAAATCGGCTATCTCCTTCAACAAAGGCGTACGCAATAATCATCGGGATATTCTCGCCGGAAAAATGGGTGTGGCCCTGGTGGAAAAACATGATATTTACCTTGGGTTGCCGGCTGTGATTGGCAAGTCGAAACGGGAAATTTTCCAGGCAATAGTAGATAGGGTGCGAAAAAATTTGAAAAATTGGAAGTCTAATACCCTCTCAACTGCCGGAAAACTCGTCTTCATTAAATCAGTTGCTCAGGCGATCCCTTCGTATGTCATGAGTTGTTTCCTCCTTCCTCACAATATTTGTAAGCAAATTACCTCAATTATAAGCAATTTTTAGTGGGGCCAAATCCACGAAGAAAGGCGCACTCAGTGGTGTTCTTGGGATCGACTTTGCAAAGCTAAAAAGGATGGAGGAATAGGATTCCGAGATCTACAATGTTTTAATGAGGCGATGCTAGCCAAACAAGGGTGGAGATTGATAAATGACGAAAAAACACTTCTGGCTAAAACTCTCAAGGCAAGATATTTCCCGAACAAGTCTTTCCTCGATGCAACAATCGGCTATAATCCATCCCACACTTGGAGAAGCATTCTTGCGGGAATGAATATACTTGCTAGGGGCCTTAGGTGGAACATCGGGGACGGGAAAAGTGTTCGCATATGGCATGATCCATGGCTCCCAGATCAGCCGGGATTTAAAACTCTTTCCACAAACCCAGGGGTGCCGGACGATATGCGTGTGGCTGATTTAATGACAACAGACATACCGTTATGGAATAATGTCGTACTTCAAGAATTATTTGGCTAAAGTGAAATTAAGAGCATTCAAGCCATTCCGCTGCGCTTGAACAGGAGACCTGACCGACTCGTGTGGAATTTCTCAAAAAATCGAGTGTATATCGTCCGTTCGAGGTACTATATCGCGAAGTCCATCAAGAATAGCCAACAAAATTCACCATCTACGTCTGGACAGGATAACGCAATTTGGAATTGGTTATGGAAACTTGACATACCACCAAAGATCATTGTGTTCTTGTGGAGATGTATAAAAGGGCTTCTACCCACGAAGCAAGCACTAACAAGAAAAGGGATTAGTATCGATCCTTGTTGTAATCGATGTGGGGCTGAGAACGAATCGGCAGAACATGCATTAAGGGAATGCCCTTGGGCCTCTTTCTTTTGGGCTGTTGGACCATTTAGATGCAGTTTTACATCTCTAGAACTCAATGGCACAATTGCCGATTGGATAGCAACGATATCGAAAACAGGGGATTTGATGTCTCAAGGTTTATTTGCAACACTTCTTTGGACAACATGGTACGCAAGGAATAAAGCAACATACAACCACAAGGAGCTTGATCACCAATGGTGTCTCTCTTTTCGACGACGGTTGTCTGAACACTTTGAAGGCAAAAAAGTGCAGGTATTGGCCCAGAAAATGGAACTTGCAGCTGTTTGGTCTAAACCCAAGGCTGATTTTGTTAAATTGAACACGGACGCGTCGATTGTTCCGGGCACAGGGACGGGAATTGGTGCAGTCATTCGCGATTCCAATGGCAAGATCGTTACAACTCTGGCCCGTTTCTTCCAGGATGAAATGACTATTGAGGTTGCTGAAGCCATAACATGTAGGGAAGAGATGCTTTTTGCTCACAATAGGAGAATCAAAAATCTTGTATTGGAGACTGATAGCCTGACGATTTATGGTAAAATTTACCGACCCTCGACGGATCTGTCCTATTCGGGAATATTGTGGCTGATATTCTTGATATTATACCTTTGTTTGATGGTTTTGAATCTAGCTATGTTAGGCGATCGGGTAATGTAGTTGCGCACCTGTTAGCGTGTTATGCTTTTTCATTGTCTACTGTTGAACCATCCATTAGAAATGCACCTGATCATGTAATTAGGACTGCTGAGTTGGAGGCAGCCCCCCAAGGTTGATGAATGATATTTTCATTCTCTCAAAAAAAAAATACTGCAGGTTTTTTTTGACAACACCAGCAAATTTCGTTAAGTAATTAATGGTTGGGTTAAAATATTAGAAGAAACAAACCTCATGGGTACTTTTTGTAATTTTTAAACTTAGTTGTAAATACCTCAGATTTCAAGGGTACTTTTTATAATTAAGCCTTACTTTTTTAATACAATTGAACTATACAAAAGTGGATCAAATGACTCAAGACTGGAACTGTTGTAATCAGTATAATAGCACGCACACAAGTCATGATTTTTGTTAGAAACATGTCATAGTCTAAAAAGAAAATAGAGGGCTCCCGAATCTTTGAGACTTTTTTTTGGGCTGAAATGCAAAGGGCAAAAAATACTTTGGGCCTAGATATACAACAGCGACCATATTACCATCTGTAATAATTACACAATTGTAAAAAATAAAAGAACGGTGATGTGGTCAAATATGCATAAAGTTAAAATGTCATGATAAAATATGAGTCTTAAATCTAAGGCCAATACATCATTGCTATGGTCGATTTCTTAACCTAAAGTTGCATTCAGTTTTGATTGTTTCCTAACTTCAGTTATACTCATGTGTAGGATAAATTATGCGCCCCCTTATTCTATTGTACTTACTTTTATTTTGGTATTAGCTAATTTTAGCAATCTAATCACTGGATTGGTTTTTTTTTTTTTTGAGATGATAATCATTGGATTGTTACTTATAACTATATGTTGTCAAAACTAAAGTTAAAGCTTATTACATGGTCTACTTGATAGTTGCCTTGAAAAGCTCTTTTGGGATTAATCTAATATGTAATCAAATTACATTTAACATATTTTCACTATTTATACGAGTTACTTAAGTTTGACTCGAGTATAAATTACGTAATATTTTTTCACTAAACAAGCGAAATCCAAATAAATGATCCATAATTTAGGTTCAAAATTTGAATCATGTTGCATCCTACTAAGATCATATAATTTTTTTAATAAGTTAGGAGGGGTGGAACCGTGGAAGGGAGGAGAACAAAGAAAATGAAAGATTCAGGTTCGAACCTTATCAACACCATTGCATAGTATGAGTGATACCACTTGAGCTAAAAGGCTCCTGTTTACTAAGATCTTAATATTTTGCCTGTCCAAAAATATAAAACAGTTTTAAATTATAATAAGAAAAAATTTAAGACCAATATATTCAGAATTAATGTCTACCTAACATATTGCCCAGATGATATTGTACAACAATTGTCCAATTTTACCCTACCCAGAAAAGCAATTGTCCAATTTTTTGTATATCAATTATTAAATAAGAAAAAGGTACAGATTTAGGCATAAGATATTTAAGTGATGTCATTGTGACTCCATATGTATTAATTATTTCTTCTTAAATAATTTAGGTTGACTTAGTTTAGTGTCAGGAGTCAGGACTTGGTTGATTCTTAATATTCAAGTAATTTTTTTAATATATTGTTTGGAATTCTAGAATGAAGAACCTTATAATATAAATAAAAGTTAAAATATATATATATATATATATTCCCTTAATAGCTATATGCTTACATCCACCAATTTGCTATGGCCTATGGTTACTTGCATCTGTAGGTGTTTTCGGCCACCTAACCTAATAGATATTACCTAAATTTCGAATATTTAAATACATTATGAATTATTATCCAAATTTTCGAACCTACAAACTTACGGACCAAAATATAAATTATTTAATATAACAAATAACTTATATATAGTCTGACATTTTTTATTTTTTATTCAGAATTAAAATAATAATTACGCCATGAATGATTATGACAATAATTAATATGTACCTTCCCCTAGGCTAGCTAGTATTTCCTTTATCTTCTTGTCCCTTTTCCCCTTGTTTTGAAAGGGAAAAGTCGTAAAGACAAGTCAAATTTGATTATGAATCAATCTTTGTAATCTTTAAGTCCATTTCTCATGCATTATTATTTCAAATTAATATTGACTGGACAAAGAAATAGGTCCCTAAGCACCGAAAGATGAGGAATAATGGGGATTTGTTGTCTCTTCTGCTTTCAGTTAATTGTAACTTAATATAAAATTAATAATATAAATAAAATAAAGTTTAGATTCTTTCTTTTTTTGTGAGGGAAAATAGAGTTTAGATTTAAAGATACAAAAATTGTGATTATTCGAAGACCTTTTTTTAAAAAAGAAAACAGTAATTTTTTTAGCAATATAAGATTCATAAACTGTCATGTGATATGTCATATGTACAATAATAGATATTCTTAATTTCTTACTGTCATATGAAAGAGTGATCATTATAACTTTAAAAGTGGACTAAAAAGGGTCAGAAACAGCATTAAAGTCAAAATACAAGATCAAAAAGAGCTTCAAATGAATACTTTGAAAATCCTCAGTATCCCTTAAATCTCATTAATATCCACTCATAATTTATTATTACTATTATTATTGCAAAAACATAAAGTTGGCTGCATCAAATTATCATCAATATTCATGCCATACGATTTCATCATCACCCCTTGCAAGACAAGTCTCATAATTTCTTGGGATATTTACAAAGAGACTCCTGTGGTTCGGGCTAATTACTAAAAACCCAAAAGTTTTTGAAAATTATAAAAATCCCTTAGGTTTGATTCCATTTTACATTTTTCTCCTTCATAAGCAAAAAATATTTTAAAAACTCCACTGGCTTTTACAAAATATTACAGCTACGGTTACCCCTTAAACTCAAAGACCGAATCAAACCTCATAGGGTTTTTGGCAATTTTAAAAAACCTCAGGGTTCATTTTGTAATTATCCCTAATCTGTTAGGAATCTGATCTTCAAAAAGTTCTCAGAAAAGAATACAGACTCTAAAATCCAACTTTTTGGATATGGAGTCCCACTGAGGTTCCCATGCCTTCTTGATAATCCACTTATCAAAATCAACACCAAGAAAAACACCCAAAAATAGCACTAAGACACACAAAAATGTAAAGGGCATTAAAAAAGTAAAAGAAATAATAGCAATCAAGAATTTAGCATAAAGAAGGAAATTCCACAGAATAAAAGGGATAACAAAAACGAACCACAATTATCTTTAATGTTACATCAGTAATCAGATAGGGTTCTCTTGTCTTCCTCCTTTCCCTTTTCCTCGAATGAACTTATTCTAAGTTACAACAACAAAGACAGAATTTCTAAGTACATCAACCACCTATTTTCCCACTCGAACGAAAAACGGCACACTGCTAAAAGTTAAAACCCCTATAGCAAGATATCTTGCAGGCCTTGAAACATGCTTCTAAGAAAACACAAGTTGTCACCTTGCGTCGAAAATTTATACCGGAAGAATTTTAGAAATAAAGACCTAAGATGCTAGAATAATACATATTTCAGTAATTAAGAGAATAGTTACCTAAACTAAGCCTTGTTTTTCCAATCATCCCAGTTGACTACACATTCTTCGCAGTATCAAGATTAAAGAATGAATAAAAATAACCAAAAGACTGGCCTTCTTTTCAAAAGCTTGCAACTAACAAAACTCAAATTGTAAAGCTGGTAACTTTCACTAAAGTCTCGTTTAGTCGATCTAATGATTTAGTAGAAATATTTTGAAATCACTGAGCCATGAGCTGATCAAGCTGCATTTGCTCAAGCCATGCACCTAAAACAGATTGGTCTTCAATCTGATTATTCAAATTTGCACCTTCATTAGAGGATGTACTAGTACCTGCGATCCCAGCCAAACGGGGCACATATTTTTCCTTAATATCTTGCGGAGATTCTTTGACGAGCGACTGAATCCACCATAAATCGGGTTCTTCCCCATCGTTAAGAAGCTCAAACGAAGACGATCTCTTGGGCTTACCCAATTCACCGGCAGTCATGGCCCACTCAGGTGGCCCATTAGGGTATCCCCATTTTGACCGAGTCTCTTCAAATGAGGCAACAGCAGCCGCGGCATTAGAGCCAAGATCACGTGAACTGAGACTCCGAAAGTGTTCATGCGGCTTCTCGTGTCTAGCTAGCGTTGACATCCGGGCGCTCATTGGCGAGATCGGGTCCACATTGCGAGGCGACATTCTTCCGGGAGATGGAACCCCAAACGGGCCTTGCAGTAAAGAGTGATCGATATTTCTCGGTGAAAATGTCGTCTTAATCGGAGATAGCATGCTCTGTTGCTGCTGCTGGAACTGATTATGGATCGCTGACTTGTGTGTGGGCGAGAAAACAGCTTGATCCAAATATCTAGGAGAAGAGCTCTCCGCAGAAAAAATATCCTCCAGATTAGACGGAGTTAGGGTTGTAGGACGAACGGATCGGTTCAACAAATTGGTATTATTTAAGAGTTGCTGCTGCTGGACATCAATGTCCGCAAATAAACTTAAGTCTTCGGGGTAAATATCTCGAGCATTCAGAGATGAACGCAAACGGCTTGACTGGAGGTTGCTCCCTGGTAAATGCAATGCCGGAACATTTTGTTGGGACGGCCAACCTGTGTTTGAAATTCCATTGGTCGACGGAGACATGGACGGCGTGAACGGAGATGGAGACATCACAGGGACCGAAGAGGGCGAACCGGGTAAGAGGCTCATTGCTGCAGCAAAATCCATGGCATTAGTTGTCGAGCGAGGAGATGGAACGGCAGAACCAGTCGAGACGCATAACGGTCGGAGTTCTTCTTGCGTGTGGGCGAAAAAGCAAACTCTTCTATTACAACTAGTGCCGTCTTTGCATAGCCGAGTCCTGTATTGAGCGGGGTGTAGCCAGCACTCGAAAACCCCGTGAGCGTATTCACACATGTCACCTCTTCGACAAGCGCCCTTACGAAAATCAGGACACGGCACGCAGCTATAGTGGTACTTTCTTGGATCCCTTCTTCGAGCATTTTCGCCCGGGTGAACAAACGGGCACTCGGTCCAGTCGTGTGAATAGGCACGAGAGCATGGTCGGACCTTAAACGAAAACATCCTAAATTCATCTGTTGAATATATGCTGTTCTTGATGTCGGGTAAAGAGGGGTCGACGGGGTACTCTTTCTTTTCCAGTGCGGATGGTTCAGGCACACCGTTCGACTTAGCACCGTTCGGAGATCCATTTACATGAGATGGCGAAAGTGGTGGAGAATTTGAATTTGGATTTACTATCGATACTCTCAGATTGTGCTCCTCCTCGAATGAAGTGTCCGATGTGAGTAACATCTGAAGGGAATATTTCATGCCCGGGAAATTTGGAGAGACGAAAATAACGTCAAGAGGTCGACGACCATTGCCATCTGTTAGATTTGGATCAGCACCGGCTGCCAAAAGTAGTTTGACAACATCAAAGGCATTTATGGATCCACCGGACGCAGCACAGTGAAGAGCGGTGCTCTTGTCGATACCACAGTTTCGGTTAACATCAACGTCAGGTAAAGAAACAATCAGTTTCAGAACACCAACGCTACCGTAAGTGGCAGCTACCATCAATGGAGTCAAACGCTGTAGAACCATTTGACTCGAGCCCTTTTGACGTCCATACCACAGTCCAACCTCATTGACACTGGACGGTTCACGATCGACGTAATTTTTAAAGCCTTCTAGATCGTTGTTGGCAGCAAGTTCAAGCAAGCTCCCAAAAGTATCTTCAGTTTCGACATTCAAAAGATTACCGCTCATGATTACAGTTATTCTATTGTCGGACGAAATGGGAAATCATGCACGTGCTCCCATTTTGGAAATCTAACTGGATGAGACAAAACAAAAACAAGCAAGTTCAATGTTAGAATCTGGAAAGGGAAGCAAACAGTATCGATCGATTAAAAAACGACAGCAATATAATTCTCTGAGAATCCGCTAACGGAAATGCACGAAAATTGATTAAGAACGTCCAAACCATAGAGATATGCAAAGGAGAGTTGGTAGGACAAAAGGCAGATAATGATCAGAAATTTATGGCTTGAAGAAAAAGAAAAATCCATAGCATAAAGAGAAAGCATATATTTCTTTGAAGTATTAGAAAGTAATTAAAGTTTTTCTTGATAAGGGACAGAAGGACGCATCAGATAGGGCCAAATTTGCACAACAAATAACCACAAAATCCTATAATAACAAATATAATTTTACATATGAATGTAAATGGTAGATTAAGCAATGATCTTACTGCCAATTTTGAAACTCTAATATTTATTGTTACACAATCAAAACAAGCAAAAGATATTTTGACAGCCAAATATTTAGTATCTTTTTTTTAATAAGTTGGGACTACTGGTTGAAGGAGATGAGATAAATTCCGAAAAACTGAAAGATATAGGGTTCAAACCCTGGTTAACAGCCTTATAAAGGGTTAGTGATACCACTTGAGCCAAATATTTAGTATCTAATAATCAATCTAGTTGAGAAAAAAAACATGCAATAAACAGGTTAATTTATCTTCTTTGGCATCCATAGAGGTATAAGCATAGCAATTAATCCTCCAAATTCAAAAAGAACTGCAATCAGATTTATCATTAATGATTCACAAAACTAGAACAATTTTCTCTGAAAACTGAAGCCAATATAGAAAATCAAGAACTCCAAAAATATAGCTTAAGGGGAAAAAATAGAAAAGGGAAAAAAATCACCAAATACCCAATTTTCTTCCCCAATCCACCGAATAAACGAAAAAATAAATAAATAGATACATCAAAAATATAAAAAGTGAAAAAATAACACTCATAAGCCCTGTATCATGCATGCCCACAAACTTCAACTCAGAAACCCTATACCTCAATCATTTTTTAGCACATAAAAAAAGTAAAAAACAATCAAGATTGAAACTTGAGAAATCACAGAATAGATACACCAGTACATACTATAAACTTACATATATGCAAAAATATATAAATTCTCACGGTTCTCGCAGCTTATACAAGGAAAACCCAAGTAAATAAAACTTAAACAAATAGTCTATCTTTCTTACCAGCTAATATCAAAATTAACAAAAATATAGTGAGCCCCCAAGCAGCAGCAGCAGCAGCAAAAGCTTCATTCTTGAATATGAATATATACACTTGTAATTAATATATATAGATAAATAGAGGGGTTTAATTTATATGGCAAGGTGAAATTACAGATCTAGAGAGAGGAAATGAGTGAGAGAGAATGAGAAAGTTGTGATTTCATGAAGAGAGAGCTTCTTCTTCTCCTCTCTTTTTCTCTTCGCCATTTCCTATGTTAATGTTTTGTTTACTTTCTCTCTCTCTCCTCTCTCTCTCTCTGTGTGTAATAAAATCAGAGGTATTAATTTATTATTACAACAATATTTGTGTTAGTAATTAAATACTATGATAAATTGGAGTCATTATCTATTATCTAACTTTCTAAAGTCACTATCTTTTACATTATATATACATATTGCAGTCTCTTTATCGTTAGTGGAGTAAATGAGTAATTTTTAGTGGAAATAGTAACAGTAATAATGCTATTTATTTTTGTAATCACATACATTCTTGTGTCCTAACACGTTACATCCCATGGGATTGCAGCAGAAGTGTCAAAAACAGTCCGACCCAATGATAAGGTTTGGGTTGGATTGCAATTAGCCTGAAAGGAATCAAATGTATTTGGTCTGGTCCATTTGCTCCAAGAAATTTGGATCGGTCCGATGAGTCCTATGATCCCGATATAATTTATTTGTATTTTAAAGGATGGATCGGATTTAGGCCCCAAAAATAGCAGACAGGCATAATTTTGGGGCAGGTCAATTGATCCTATTTTTCCTTTTTGTCTGATCCGACCTATTTAAAAGTTCTGGATTGCAGCAATCAAATTATTTGCCCAATTTCCAATTACAAGAAAATTGAAGTGGAGATTGATTTGGCTAGATTATATTGAAATTTTTTGGTTTGTTATTTTGGGGGGAAAAATACTTTTAAAGTTTAGAGTAAATCTCATTTTGCCTCCCTATACTCTTATTGCTCATCACTTTACCCCCTTTTACTTTCAATTGTATCACTTCGGCCCCTCATACTCTCAATTAGTATCATTTTACCCACTTATACCTCTGGAATATTATTTTACACTCATATGCTAAAAAAATGATTATCTTACCCTTACCTATCTATATAATATATAAAAACAAGATAGCCTCTAAATTTGGAAATTTCCCGCCAAAATGATGTTTCTATTTTGGGAATGGTACTGATTTTTTCCTTTTCCCTAATTACGTATTAAAGGTTAATGTATTTTTCCATTGTACAAGTTATATTTATTGTCCTTGGAATTGTTCACTCCATTAAGAATGTCCATTTCTATTAAATAATGCACCTTCATTAGTAAATGTCACTCCATTGGTAACTGGTAAGTACAATATACTTTCATTGGGTTTAAGAAGACTACAAATGATTTTTTTTTCATTTTATTCTTTGGAATCAATTGAATGTCGGATTTCTATTAAATATTACAGCTTTATTATTAAATGCCACTTCATTGAATTAAAAGAAGAAAAAAGAATGAAAATTTTGAGCCTGAAGTATAGTAAAATAAAAAAAAAATAATCAATTTATATATGTTACAATGTGTGAATCCTTCCCATATTACGTCAATTGGAATTAATCACTGCACAGGTAATATAAATCTGCATTAATATATCGCTACTTTGAAATTTGAATAAACAAAATATTTAAAATATTGAGGTTGCAATATAGATAATATTAAAAAAAATCAACTGAATAAATATGTGTACCCTTCCCATATAGGTGCATTGGAATTAGTCGTCGGTTATTACTACCACTACACATGTAATATAAAACTGACATTAATGTATAAGTTATATTTGTATTGTAAATACTTCCAATTAAAGAGATCAAAACTTACCACTACAAGTAAAACTAACATTAACATACCAATTCCTTCTGTAATATAAATACTCCCAATTAAGAATTTAAAACTTACCAATTCTCAGCCCTGCAAGCTAAATAACTTTCTACAAGGTAAATAACTTTATGAACATAAACGTAATCTACACAATTTATATTAAAAATATTATTATGTAATATGTTGTATAAACTTCAATAAAAATTTCAGTAACAATTATTAGTAGTATGATATTACATTCAATAATGTTTTTCAATTAAGTTTTAAGAATATCTTCTCTATATGCTCAACTATAATTTTTATATTGTATATGACCCTTTTCTAATTTAATATATTTATTTGCATATTTTATAATTTATTATATTTATATAAATCTCAAATTTATAATTTTTATTATTCGTATTTATGCAAATGGCATCCCTACTTCAATCTCTGAAAAATTAGGAAGTGATTTAGATATAGAAGTTATATGAAATAGTGAAGTCCAAACATTATCATCGCCGTCAATCTGTATAATTTTTCTTTTTTTTTTAAATATTTTTTAATGATTTATTTTTAATGTAATGTTGATATTTTTTCCTTTTAAAGATTATCGGGATATTGACGATCTCACATTCAGCTGTAATTTTGTGAGCTATATTTTTCAAGTTCTTACCAGAGGCAACCTAGATCATACAGTTCTTATTTCAAGAATGTCCTTGACACCTTCAAATCCAAGACTTCCATTCAAATTTCAATGAAGACAATTTACATTGATGGTATCTTAAGTAATATTTATTAATAAGAGTCAGAGTCAGTCTTTATCGAATGTAGTGCTCATTTTTAAGAATTTTTTTTAGTCACAATCAATTTTATAATGTTGTTTATAGAGTTACGATTTCTAAGGGTCTTAAAATTTTGATAAGTTGGGTCATAGTGATAGTGAAACTCTTTCAAAACTTATAATATTTTTTTTATATTCCATATTTTATGTTCATTCAATTTGGTTTGTAATTTTTCCTGATTATATAATATTTATTTTTAATCCATGGCTACTTGACTATAAAATTAAATCACATATTGAATTTAAACTATTAAAATAACTAAAATATTCAAATTGCATTTGTTTAATGTATAAACCGTGCATCGCACGGGTGAACGGCTAGTTAGTTTTAATAATATAACAAAAAATCATTTAGAAGTATTTAATATTAATAAACGTATATTTATTTTTTAAATTAAATTTCACAATTTGATTAATTAATTCTTAATATTAAAATTATTTTAAATTTATTGTATTTTATATTTAGTTGCTATTTATTTAACTTTAATACAGTCCCTATTATATAGTAATTCAATATGATACTTGTTGTTTACAGAGTGTTACGGCTGGAAGCCTTCAACAATGACTTTAACAAACAGAAAAGAAAAGTACAGAAAAATAGAATCTCTCTATTACAACTTGAATGGACAGAAGTCGAGTCGAGATGAACTCTTTCCGCAAGACAAATATGTTCCCGCTAGTGCTCACGGTACGACGTAATGTCCCCAAAGATAAAATGGCTTAACCTCTTTTGTGTAGTAACACCATTGACACAAAAGCACCTTTTGAACTTGAAGGAGCGAGAACTGGTTGCTGGACTCGAATGCAGAATGAAGTATTCTTGGAAGTGTTCTTTGAAATATTACAACACTTTTAATAGCACTTTCGAAATATGCAGAGAGAGATGCGATTTTTTAGTGTGGATTCTGCAATGGAAACCAAGCTTTATATAGGCAACAAAATCCAACCTGCAGGGAATTAAATCTAGTAAGAGAGAGGAATATTATCATATTTGTAACAGTCATGTGTTACAACCACCATTGATGACCACTTTCTGGGGAGTTACAACCCCATCAATGCCACTATCTGAGGAGTTGCAGACTCCAACAAACACTTATGAATCTGGACACCTGCAATGTCCAGGTTCATCAGGCGGCCCAACAGTCACTTGAATCTGGGCCAAGCCCATTTTTTAGTGACAAAACTATAGTGAACCGGGACCCATGCCAAAAGAGACGGGCCATCCCAAAGCCCACGCTCGGACTCGGTCGGCCCAGTGGGCAAGCGCGCGCGTGTGTGGCCCACTTGTGATCATCCACTTATATCATAATATATCCAACTAATAACATCTTTTAGTATTTATACTAGGATAAACCATGCTTTATAATCCGTGTAGGATGAAGAAAAAACCTTTCAACTCCCTTTACATAATGCTCATTCGTGTGGCCAACTTCGTGTATTAATTTCTCACTCACCGAAAATCGGTTTTAAGAAATATAAGATACTACAAATATCTACTTGGAACGTAGATTAATAATTTACAATTTAATTCCTCCAGAATTAAATACTTAGCCACCTAAAATTTGGTCAAAGTCGGGTCGATGCCCACTTTTTCGAAACCAAATTTCCAACAATTCCTCACATGAGTGGAAGTTAATTCATGCATGAATGCAAACACACAAACCAGTCCTTACGAGACAATAATGAATCCGAAAAGGTAGTTTGTGGCTTTGAACCTTCCGTAGTCAATACCATCGGGTACACTAGCGGCTTAGTGGACGCAATGCCTTGAACTATTCCTCCACGGTGTATACTGAGACAACAATATTAACAAAATAAGGTCTCAATACCTTATGTTCTCACGTTTTGTGTCAGTTTTGGCCATAGACACCTCTTTGGATTCATAAGTGTTACTTTGAAGTGGCCCGCACTTCTCACTCACATAGGTGATCTCCTATCCGAGTATCCTGCCATACTCAATCTCAACGAAGTGTACGAATCATTAAAAGCCAAATAACTTAGCCTCACCACAACTTTGAAGGTGTTTCAACATTTGGTATTGCTCTCTAGGGATGAATTGAAATACTGTTTCCAAGTGTTACAACATAACCTTCATAGCTTAGTTTTCCCATTGAACTAAGTTCTTGGGATCTCCAGTCATCTGGTTGGGTTACTACTATGATGGTTATTTTACTTTGTGGACTTTAATCTCATTCCGTCTTGTAATTTACTCAATTGATCTCGATTCAACCCTTTTGTCAAAGGATCTACCAAATTGTCTTTTGACTTTACGTAGTCAATTGACATCACACCGTTTGAGATCAATTGTCTACCGGTATTGTGTCTCCGACGAATATGTTGAGACTTACCGTTATACATATTGCTATGTGCCCTTCCTATAGCCGCTTGACTGTCACAATGAATCATCACAGAAGGCACATGCTTTCTCCAACATTAATATCATCCAAAAAGTTTCAAAGCCACTCTGCTTCTTCACAAGCTTTCTCCAAAGCTATAAACTCAGATTTCATGGTGGACTGGGCTATACACGTTTGCTTCGTGGACTTCCATGATACCACACCACCTCGAATGGTGAATATGTATCTACTAGTTGAATAAGAATCTTCCGAATCCGAAATCCAACTAGTATCAATATACCCTTCAAGTACAGCTGGATGTCTCGAATAGTATAGCCCATAATCCAGGGTATACTTCAAGTATTTTAACACCCTGGTTAACACTTTCCAATGCTCATAACTTGAATTACTCGTGAACCTACTCAACATATTTATAGGATAGGCTAAGTTTGGACATGTACAGTTAGTGATGTACATCAGACTGCCTATTATACGTGAGTATTCCATCTGAGCCACTGGTTCTACTTTATTAGCAACCAGGTTTACACTTAAATCAATGGGCGTTTTTGACAGTGAAATATTTCTTGAGCACTTTCTCCACATAGTGGGATTGTGACAAGATAATTCCATCAGGAGTCCTACAGATTTTTATCCCTAGGATTACATCAGCAATCCCCATATCCTTCATGTCAAAGTTCTTCTTTAATATTCTTTTAGTTTCCATGATAGTATCATGACTACTACCCATCATATTGTTAAACTTAAGATGCCATTGTTTTGAAGCTTGTTTCAGTCCGTACAAGGATCTTATTAACTTCAACACCTTCTTTTCTTGACTGAGTGAAACAAACCCTTCGGGTTGTTCCATGTATATTTCCACATCTATTTCTCCATTCAGAAACATCGTCTTGATATCCATCTGATGAATCTCAAGATGGTGCAAAACAGCAATCGCGAGAAGCACTCGAATATATATAATCCTCGTTATTGGATAATACGTGTCAGAGAAATCACACCCTTCTTTTTGTTTAAAGCCTTTGGCCACAAGCCAAGCTTTATTATCAATAGTTCCATCTGCTTTATACTTCTTCTTTAGGATCCACTTACATCCTAGAGGTTTATGACCACCAAGGAGATCAACCAACTCCCACGTATGGTTTTGCAGAATGGACTTCTTGCAGAGTGGAGCATCTGGACTACTTAGAGCCTCTTAATCGAGCTCGGTTCATCTTTGAACATAAATGTTATGAAGTCAGGTCCAAAGGATTTATCCACCTTAGGCCTCTTACTTCGTCTTAGTTCTTCATCATTCAGTGTTGAACTAACTGTTCTGTCAATTATGACAGTAGGTGTTGTACCAAGTGTTATTCCAGATGTTATAACACCCAAAGCAACACCTCCAAAAACATCTATCGTAACACCTGCAGATGTTCCAAATGTTATAACACCCGAAGTAACACCTTCAGCAACATCTGAATACATTCATTTCTTGAAACTTACATCTATCCTTTCTTTACAAGGATAAATATTCTCAAAGAATATAATATTCCTTGACTCAATTATGGTATCAATTGTCATTTTTGGATTTTCTGACTTATGTACCATAAAATGATATGCACTGCTGTTAAGTGCATAACCTATAAACATGCAATCGACCATTTTAGGACCGATTTTAACTTGCTTTGGTTCAGGTATTGTAACCTTCGCCAAACACCCCCACACTTTAAGGTATTTATAAGAAGGTTTATGATTTTTCCACAATTCGTAAGGAGTCTTATCTTTCCCTTTAAGTGGCATTGTATTCAATATGTGGTTGGCTGTTAAAACAGCTCCCCCCACATATTATGTGTATCTTTTTTCAACACCAGATTATCCCAGAACTTACACAGCTCATGGTCATTTTATTAGCATTAGAATGCTTTTCGTTGTTCTATTATTGTTAGAACCTTATTCCAACAATACCATTAGAACCTCGTTCAAACAAATTTCAGAACCTTGTTCCAGTAATTGTGTTCGAACCTTTTTACATCGCGTATGACCTTAGATGTTGTCACACCTTCGGTAACATTTCACACCTCACTTGATTCTGAAACTGTCTTCAGTTTTACAACACCCTTGGCATCACCTTAAACCTTACTAGGTACTGTGTTTGCCTCTGGTGTTACAACACTTTTGGCAACACCTCCTGCAAGCCTTCGATGTTACAACACCTCAGGCAACACCTTCTGTAACACTTAAATTTTCAATTGAAGTTCAAAAATCAAAAGTGAGACAGAAAGTGTGGCCATACCCCTATAGTCATAGAATTCATTGGAATTCTTAAAGAATATTCCAACACAATTCTCTCGAGTCTCGACCGACACTTTCTTGGAGCTCAATCCGTTCTACCATGCCTATAGAAGAGATACAGACTTTCAATTGCTTTCTTCAATTATCAATCAAACAATCAAGCCACTATTCCAATTTCCTTCCAGTTGTGCATTTAGGAATTTATGAAAATTTTGCAACCTAGTAACAACATTTAAACGATGCAAACCATTCGGAAATCTTCATTTAAACGACATCCCTTCAACACGAATATCATGCAGGATTAGTTGAAACTTTTAGACTAGTTTCAACAATTTTTTGGATTATTGGAATCATCCATTTTATAATCCAAAACTTAGAAATAACGAACCTTTTGGAAAAGACATCCTCATTTCATATTCTTTTCAAAACCATGAACGTTTTGGAAAATATCCTCAGTTCATATCAAACCACACAATACGTACATTAAAGTGCTACTAAGCCTATTAAGGACATATTAACGGTATAGGAAATCATCATCCTAGCCGTATGCTTCAAACGCAACGTATTTTCAGCAACAAATCAATTGCAGCAACCACTAGAAGGTCTTCTGTCAGGTTCATCTCCAAGCTAAGGTTATGTTTCTCCTTGCCATCGTGAAGGTACAATATTTGTCTTGCGGTTATTTTTTACAGAGTGTTACAACGGGAAGCTTCAATAATGACTTTTACCAACAGAAAAGAAAGTACAGAAAAATAGAATCTATCTATTACAACTTGAATGGACAGAAGCTGAGTCGAGATGAACTCTTTCCGCAAGACAAATACGACTCGAATAGTGCTCACGGTACGTAATGTCCCTAAAGATAAAACAACTTAACCTCTTTTGTGCAATAGCACCACTCACACAAATGCATCTTTTGTACTTGAAGGAGCGAGAACTGGTAGCTGGACTCGAATGTAGAATGAAGTATTCTCGGAAGTGTTCTTTAAAATTTTACAACACTTTTAACAATACTTTCGAAATATGCAGAGAGAGATGCGATTTTTCAATGTGAATTCTGCAATGGAAACCAGACTATATATAGGCAACAAAATCTAACTTGCAGGGAATAATATCTGGTAAGAGAGTGAGCAATTATCATTCTTGTAACAACCATGTGTTACAACCACCATTGGGCATTGATGGCCACTTTCTGGGGAGTTACAGCCCCATCGGTGCTACTACCTAAGGAGTTATAGACTCCAATAGATACTTACGAATCTGGACACATGCAATGTCCAAGTTCATCAGGCGGCCCAACAGTCACTTGAATCTGGGCCAAGCCCATTATTGAGTGACAAAAGTTCGGCCCAAAGGGCCAGCCCAGCCCAAGCCCCAAGCCCCAAGCCCAAGTCAAGTCCAACTAATAACATCTTGTAGTATTTATACTAGAATAAACTATGTTTTATAATCTATGTGGGATGAAGAAAAAATCTTTCAACTTCCTTTACATAATGCTAATTTGTGTGGCCGATTTCGTGTATTAATTTCTCACTCATCAAAATTCGGTTTTGAGAAATAAAAAATACTACGAACATCTACTCGGAACGTAGATTAATAATTTATAATTAATTCCTCCGTAATTAAATACTTAGTCACCAAAAATTTGGTCAAAGTCGAGTCGACGCCCACTTTATCAAAACCAAATTTCCAACAATAGTTTCTATCAGCGAATACATTTATACTTTTAATTTATATTCATCATGAACTTAAATTATATAATAATATATTAGTTAACAAAAAAATAGGAGTGCCAATTTTTTGACCCAATACGCAAACCTAACACGAACCTAACAAGAAATTAATAGGTATGGGTCCTGGCGGGTCTAGTTGAAATCGGGTCAAACTCGATTAACCTGCTAATGAAACATGTCAAATTCGGGTCAACCTACTATGACCAATTTAACCCGTTTAACCTATTTGTGAAATTAAAATAAAAACTAAGTAAATAACTGATTGTAAGAAAAATAAAAGCACGACATGTCTTAAAAACTTAAATGCTAAAACCTTCTTAAATATGTATGTTGCTATTATTTTGCATGTTTTTTTTGTATATTTTCCTCAAAATATGATTAGTATGTTATGTTATTTATGAAATTATGGTAATTCTTTTTGTATGATGTGAATTGTGATATTTTATATTGATTGAAAAGAGTGTCAATGTGGTTGAATTCAAAGATTTTGAATTTATTCAGTTTGTTAGGAAATTTGTTAAGTAGATTTTGATGATACCATGTAAAACTTAAACTAGGAATTGGAACCCCATTTTTCTTGTAATTTGTATTGCAATAGATAGGGCTGGAAAAGTTGAGTAAGTCAGCTATGCCAAGGAATATAAGAAGTTAACTGCAGACTGGATTGAAGACTCTGCTGTGTGTCAGCTGAGTATGGCCAAGAAGGAAGCCAATGACTCGATTGAAGGTGTGTCAGCTGAGGAACAACTGTAAGAAGTGTCAGTCCAGTTAGTTCAAAAGCTAAGTCTTAAAGTTGAAGTGACAGTTGAGTCATCCAATGACTGGAAGCTGACTCAAGTCACCAGGGGTAAAGACAACAGTCTAGTCAAGACAACTGACTTAGATCCATTGATTAAAGTCAAGAATGTTACTCAGTATAGTAACATGTCAAAGTTGTCAGGTGTAAAGTGTTAGTCCCAGAATTGTGCAAAAGGAATAAACCAATGGGAAGCACTGCACCGTGTGTCAGAAAATCTGCAATGCTGCAAGACATTTAATACGAGGAAATGTCAACATCAAGACTGCAGACAAGACAAGCCAATGAACACAAGTGACTTTTGAAATTAGCCTATCTCTTCAACGGGCAAAATTTCGAAAGTGCACTATAAAAGGCTGAGGAATTTATTGGGAAAAGGTTACCTGAACCACGAACAAGCAAGCAATATTCAAGCATTTAACCTGCAATATTCTCAAGTACATTCAAGCAAATCCTTAAGCCTAAAACTCAAAGGAAATCGATCCAACACAAGCTGTGAAGAAAAGATAACTTCAAATCTGTTGAAGAGGAAACTTTTGAAGAATCAAAAGGGGTCTACTTTCCAAGAAGGATTGTAGGAAGGTTCAAGGTCGAACTAATATCAAGTTTGTTGGAGGGCTACGTGATCAAATCCAAGAACTTGAGAAGTAAGCTGAAGTAGCAAGGCAGCTGCCCTGTGAAGAAGCTGTGTCGTAAGAGAATCCAAAACTTTGTGTGATCAAGGGCGTCGTCTCGGTGCTCACCACTTTGTAAACTGATCTGTTACTTAGTGGATTCCTACAGGAGTTGGAGAAGAGAGGATTAGAAGAACTACCCCATCTTCGAACATCTATAAAAATATTTGTGTCATTGACTTTCAGCACATTTATTTTCTTGCATACTTACATCATATCTGCTGTTAGAATCATATTTGCTATCCAACTGATTAATAACCAAATGCTAAAAATCAAGTGTTAAAACAAACTTAAAATAAATCAAGGGTGTTAAGTCTTTCCACGATAAAACCAAACCAAATAAGTTAAGTTTAGGTTAAACAACCGAGTTATTCTATCAACAAATCTATCGAGTCATGAGTGACTAACTTAGTCAATAACCAACTTAGTCATTCCCTCAAGGACACAATCTGTTTGAGTCAACTCGTTGTAATATTAAAAGGACTAAAATAAAAAATTTAGTAAGGTTTATTCAACCCCCCTTCTAAACCTTACTCACATCCCTTGGGACCTACAAGTGGTATCAGAGCGGTTGGTTCATTGAGCCTTCCGCACTGGTTACTGAACTAGATCTCTATCTTTTCAAAGAGTTTTAAACACTTGTATTTTCAAAATCTTTCATTATAAGCAAAGTTATAATCATGGAAGTAAATCTGACACGCATTCCTATGTTCACTGTTGAAGAATTTGACGATTGGAAAATTCGTATGCAGGCTCATCTATCTGCTTTACATGACGAAATGTGGCTTGTTAAAGAGGATGGGCCACTGCAAATCTTTTGAAAGTGAACACGATCAGTAAGAAGAGCGATTCTGGTGAAGGAGAAGAAGCTGTTGCTGAAGCAAGACCAGCCATGGTTGAAAAACCAATGACTGAGTGGACAAATGAAGATAGGAAGAGATACAACTTGGACAATGTGGCCAAGGACATACTCTACAAGACATTGGCCAAAGCAATGTTTAATAAAGTCAAATCTTGCAAATCTGCAAAAGAAATCTGGAATAAACTGCCTTAATTTGTGAAGGATCAGAACAAATTAAAGAAAATAAATTGTCTGTTGCTGTTCAAAAATTTGAAAATTTCAAATTTGAAACCATGGATCAGCTGGATGTCAGATTCACTGAAATCACAAATGAGCATTCAGCTCTTGGGAAAGAATATACACAAAAGGAAATGTGTATGAAGATCTTAAGGAGCCTCCCAACTGAATGGGAAATGAAGACTATGGCCTTGAGACATTCAATGGACCTCTCAAGAACATCTGACCATGAGCTATTCTCAGACCTCAAAGCCTATGAGTTTGAACTGAGAAGAAAAGAGCAAGAGGAGACAATTGTACCCAAGACAGTTGCACTGATAGCCAAGGATGGTAAGAGAGCTGGACCCAAGGAAACCATTACCAGGAGGAAATTGCCCTAATGGTTAAAAGATTCAAAAAGTTCTTCAATAAGAACTATAAAAGAAATAAGGGTGAAACCTCCATGAGACATTCAGCTCCCTCCAAGTCAAGGGAAGATAGGCCACCCAAGAGAGCTGAGCATCAAAGGGTTGAATATCAGAGAGTTGATAATCCAAGAACAGAAAGAGCTGATCGAAGAGCTGAGAACCTATGTTGGAATTGCAGACAGTCAGGACATTTTGCAGTTGATTGTTCCTATCCACCACTCAACAAATATAGGAATGAAGAAGAAAGAAAAGTCTTCGAGAGAGAAGAAGACAGGGAAAAGAAGAAAGCCATGTTGGTCGCCGAGACCGCCGAGAGACAACCAAGTCTAAAGAAGCAGCAGATTCAGAGAGTAGTGAAGCTGACTACTCAAGTGACTCTGAGGAAGAGGCTATGATCTGTCTTATGGATAAAGAACAAGATCAACCAGATCAAGAAGATGAGGTACACTCTAACTCATCTCATTCAGATTCAAGTGATAGTGATTGTGATACACACACTTCATCACCCACTGATCTTTATGATTCAATAGGCAAAATGATGAAAGACTTTGAACCCATAAAATCCTCACACATAATTCTAAATAAGGAAAACAACCAGCTTAAAAGCCAATACTCACAGCTGACTAAAGAGCTGAGTACTCTGAGTCACATAGCTGATGAGAGCACTAAGCTGAAGGCTGAGAATGCCAAGATCATAGCAGAGTTAGCTGCTATAGAAAAGAGGGAAAAAGATCTCAAAAATGTGATTGCCTCTTTTACAAAGGCATCCAAATCATTGGATGATCTTATCATGAGCCAAAAAGAATGTGGAGATAAGACAGGCATAGGGTTTTACTCCTTTGTGCACAGTCAAACTACAAGAGTGATTTTGGAAAAAGGATCTTCAAGCAATGAAGCATCTCAAAAATCCAAAACACCAAATGTTGCACCCACATTCACTCCTAAGCACAATCACAAATAAACTGGCCTTGGATACAAAGGAAAAGAAAAAGCGGCCATTGAGTATCTTTGAGAGGACAACCGAGAAGAAATCCAAATGAGTTCCTCAAAAACTCCAAACAGAAAATACTCGTGAAAAACAAACAGAGCTACCAAAAACCCCAGAAGTTTCATCAGAGAAACATACATGATGGGAATGGTAGAAATTATCCAAACTATGCCGATTGGAATAATGTGAAACATCAGCAAAGACCTATGGAATACAAGCTTAGATGGCAAAGACCTAAAACTCAGCAAAAGTCATTCCAAAGGCAAAATAGCTATTATCAACACACATATGCACCCAAGCACTACACTCAAAATTTTCACAACTATCCCAAGAAAGCAATTGCTAAAACACACACACATGCATACAGACAAAAGAGACATCTGTATGAATCTAAAACCCTCAAGTAATTTGCTAATGTGCACTATGATTATGTCACTGATAGATGGCAACCTCTTAGAGTCAAGTCCTTTGGCTATAGATTGGTTGGATCATCTTATAGCACTAACCCCTCAGGACCCAGGTAAGTATGGGTACCTAAAAACTGATTTCCTTGATTGCAGGTTCAAGGAACAGCTGAGTGCCAAGTAACCTGGTACATGGATAGTGGCTGTTCCAGACATATGACAGGAAACAAGAAAAACCTGTCAAGATTCAAGGAGATTAGAGGTGCAAAAGTTATATTTGGAGGAAATGAAGCTCCAGGGAAAATCAAAGGCACATGATCTATCAAGAAGAATGGATTGGAAATCACATATGTTGCTTATGTTGAAGGCCTCAACTTCAACTTGTTAAGCATCAACCAACTCTGTGATAAAGGCTACAATGTTGGATTCAACATGGGAGTGTGCCAGATCAAAGATGTTGAATCAAATAAAATAGTGCTGCAAGGATCAAGACAGAATAATATGTATATAGTAGATTGGTCTACTGCTACACCAAGTACTTGTCTACTTGCAAAGAGCACAACTGAATGAAGTTGGCTATGGCACAAGAAGCTGAGTCATATGAATTTCAAGACAATCAACAATCTTGCAAGGAGTCATCTTGTAGAAGGATTGCCAGACTCAGTGTACAAGAAAGAGAGTGTATGTGATGCATGCTAGATGGGAAAACAAATAAAATCTTCATTCAAGGATAAGCCAAGTCCTTCTTCAACAAGGATATTACATCTGTTGCATATGGATTTATTTGGTCCAGTTGAACCAGCCAACATAAGTGGAAAGAAATATACCTTGGTGGTGGTAGATGACTATTCAAGATATACATGGAGTATCTTTATGTGCAAAAAGAAGGAAACTTTGCAGAAGTTACCTCAGCTGATGAAAAGTGTTCAAAATGAAAAGAGCCAAACCATTATAAAGATAAGGTCTGATAGAGGAACTGAGTTTGTCAATGGGATAATAATTCAGTATTGTGTCGAAAATGGAATTGCTCATGAGTTATCAGCTGCAAGAACTCCACAACAGAATGGAGTAGCTGAAAGATGGAACAGAACTCTCAACGAAGCTGCAAGAACCATGTTAGCTGAGGCTGGATTGCCTAAGAGATTTTGGGCTGAAGCCATTAACACAGCATGCTATACTCAAAATAGATGTATGATCAACAGACAACTGACCAAGACTCCCTATGAAATTTGGACAGGGAGAAAGCCAAATGTTGGATATTTCAGGATATCTGGATGTAAATGTTTCATCCATAACAATGGAAAAGATAATTTGAAGGCTTTTGATGCTAAAGCTAATGAAGGTATCTTTATTGGAGATGTTAGAGATGGCATAAGAACCAGATCCAGAGCACATCATGAAGCAATGTTCACTTGTTTATTTCCCAAATAGAGCCTAAAGATGTGTCTCAAGCATTGGATGACACACATTGGATTCAAGCCATGCAAGAAGAGCTGAATCAGTTTGAAAGAAACAAAGTATGGGAATTGGTGCAGAGGCCAACCCATAAAAATGTAATTGGCACAAAATGGGTGTTCAGAAACAAGATGAATGAAGAAGGATCTGTTGTAAGAAACAAAGCAAGATTGGTAGCTAAAGGGTATTGCCAAGAAAAGGGTATATATTTTGATGAAACCTTTGCTCCTGTTGCAAGATTGGAAGCAATAAGGATGTTTCTTGCTTATGCTGCACACAAAAACTTCACTGTGTAACAAATGGATGTGAAGAGTGCATTTCTCAATGGACTGTTAGAGGAAGAAGTCTATGTTGAACAACATCCAGGTTTTGAGCATAAAACTATTGGAGACAAAGTCTATAAGCTCAATAAAGCATTATATGGATTGAAACAAGCACCAAGAGCATGGTATGATACTTCATCTCAATTTCTAACTGACAATATTGGATTCACCAAAGGCAAAGTTGATAGAACACTTCAGAATTCAAGATGGAGAGAGTATACTGCTTGTTCAAATATATGTGGATGAAATCATTTTTGGATCCACAAATAAAGAGCTGTGTGATAAGTTCTCAAACCTCATGCAAGGAAAATTTGAGATGAGCATGATGGTAGAGCTGACTTTCTTCCTAGGACTTCAAGTCAAGCAATTGAAGGATGGAACCTTCATAAGTCAAACAAAATATACCAGGGATTTGATGAAGAAATTTGGTATGGAAGAGAAGTCTTCTGTGAAAATTCCAATGAACACATCACCAAGATGGACATGGATGCGAGATGGCAAAGTCAGAGATCAAACCGGATATAGAGCACTCATTGGATCATTTCTCTACTTAATGTACCAAAGAGCCGGACATCATCATCTTTGTAGGTGTATGTGCAAGATTTCAATCTGCACCAAAGGAGAGCCACATGACTGCAGCTAAGAGAATCCTAAGGTATTTGAAGGGATGCTAGGAAGTTGGCTTATGGTATCCAAAAGAAGGTGGATTCAAGCTAATTGGTTACTCAGACTCAGACTATCTTTGGATGTAGAGTTGACAGAAGAGTACTTCAGTACATGTCAAATGCTTGAAATAGATTCGTTTCTTGGTTCAAAGAAAAAAAAATTCAATAGCCACATCCACAAATGGCAGAGTACATAGTTGCGGCAAAAAGTGCCCAAGTCTTATGGATGAGACAACAACTGAGAGACTATGAGATTGAGGAAAAAGAGATTCCAATTATGTGTGATAACACTAGTGCTGTTGCAATCACTCAAAATCCTGTGTTGCATTCAAGAACAAAGCACATTGATGTCAGATATCATTTTACAAGGGATCATGTTGAAAAGAAAGACATCACTTTGGAATACATCTCAATTGATAAGCAGTTAGATGATATATTCACAAAGCCTTTATGTGAATCAAAATTTGAAGAGCTCAAGAATGGGTTAGGGTTAATTGAGCTGAGTTGAAACTCAGAAGACTCAATCAGCAGAGAAAGAAGATGAGAAATCAAAACAGAGCAAGTTTCACACTTCAGCCAACTGAAATAGGATTATTGGGAAGTCAGTTGTATCAAGTTAGCTGACAGCTGAGTTACATTATGTGAAGAGAGAAGCAGAGTTAAGTCACTTTGGATATAAGCTAAATCATTTATGAGCTAAGTGACAAAAACGCAGTCTGTTTTTTAAGGATGACGTTAGCGTAATAATGATGGTCACAGTAAAAGCTGCACAGTAAGCCATATAATTGGATATAAATGCTACTGCATTAAATACGAGGAATTAAATGCGATTTTGACATTCTAATATGAGCCGTTGATTTTGATCAAAAATTTCAAAATCCAAAATGTGTCCTTTCACGTCCCTTATATACGGAAGTTTACATTTCTCTCACCTTACGCGAACTGTTCATCTTCAAGCAAAGCAAAGTTTTTCTCTTAGAAACCCTAAGTTCTCTCAAGCAAGTTTCTAGTTTTTCGATCGGTAAAAATCTCTAAAAATGGCTCCAAAGTTTTATTATGTGAAGCTCTCAAAGCAAATCCACTCCGGTTCTTTAGTGGATTTCGATGGAATGGTGAAACAGGGTGCTGATGAGACCCTGGTTCTAAAAATAGCGGAGATCTTAGAAAGTCTGGTCTCAAAACTTTTCTAACTATAGAGTATTCTCATACCTACCTTGAGGAGGTAGCTATGTTCTATGTCAACGCAGAGGTGCATGACGAAGA
Organism: Rehmannia glutinosa; assembly: GCA_016081115.2. Classification (NCBI taxonomy): domain Eukaryota; kingdom Viridiplantae; phylum Streptophyta; class Magnoliopsida; order Lamiales; family Orobanchaceae; genus Rehmannia; species Rehmannia glutinosa. Next base: position 20,793,809 of record CM071933.1, on the reverse strand, counting down.
AATCAAATCTTCCGTCCACAGCAAGGACATAAAAATTAGTCCAAAAGACCTTGCTGAGCACTGCTTGTTGCCTTCGGAAGGCATGAAGGAAATATACAAGGCTGATGTTGACTTGGCTGCTGCATGGAAGGAAGTGGCCAAACCCGAGTGTGCTGCTAAAGTGGTTTACACAGTTGACAAGAAGTTTCTAAAGGACGACTATCACAAACTGATGGATATCGTCTCAAAATGTGTCAACATGAAATTTGATAGCTTCAATCAGTTGTCCAAGACAAAGCTGATCGTCATGGCTGCGATCATGCAAGGGAAAAAGATCAACTGGGCTGAGTTTGTCTACAACAGACTCTGCCAGAATGTGATGAACAAGACCTTTAAGGAAGATGGGTCTTTTGGATGCTCACTAGGATATGGCCTTCTGATTGGCCATTTGCTGGAAGTGAAGGGTTTGCACTTCGTCATGGCAAACCCTTCCACGTGAACAAGAAAATGTTTAGGGCAAACCTTTCCGGTGCCCAGAAGAGAGCTCACACGAAGAAAGCTGAATCAGCTGACCCCGAAGATACATCTGCGACCCCTCCCCCGAAGAAGAAAGCTGCCCCTGTAGCTAAGACAAAGAAAGCTGCCCCTGCAGCTAAGAAAAAGAAAGCACCTGCCCCTGTAGCCGAGTCTTCTGCCCGAGCAACCGAGACCTGCCCCTACAACAGAGACTGAGAAGGAATCCCTAATCCCTTGTCCTGTTGTTAAGAAGAAGATGACTGCCAAGTCGAGGAAGACAACTCCCTCTAAGAAGAATGCCCAAGGCCCCACTGCTGATGAATCTACTGAATTAGAACCATAAGACACTCTGATTCATCCAAGAAAGAGAAGGATGGTCAGGCATTCTGACCTTGAGAAGACGGATGAGTCTGCCACTCAGCTAGAGAAGGAATCCGAGACTGATTGTAATCAAGAAGAGCAGTCTCCAAAAGCCATTGATGAAACTTCTAAGTTTGCTGATGGTGATCAGTAGATATCAGCCAAAGATCCAGCTGTGCGAAAGACATCTGAGGAAGATGAAGCAGTTGAGACAACTGAGCCTACTGTTGAAAAGGTTGTCTCTCCTCCTACAAATGATGCTGCTGAATCCGAGGAAGAGCAAGGTCTCTTGCCTCCAATTCCAGAAACTGGAGGAGAAGGAGAAGATAATGATGATGACATAATCATGTACTCCCCAGTTTATCCAGACATCCAGCAACATCTACGAGAACGGAGAGCGTGGAAGCTGGATCACTCAAGGGTGCAATTCACTCACCCTGAGTTCATAGAATAAGAATAAGAGTTGCTACGATTTCTTGGTGTTGCAACTGTCCGACAGGCCCTTGACGAAGACAACTGCATGGATATCCTCTACATCATAAAGGCAGATGAAAAGGATAAAGCTGAGGAGCACGCCCGAGCATTGGAAAAATAAAAAATATGCGAATTTATAGGCTCTCCAGATAACACTCACACGCATCTTGATGTGCTCTCAGAAAGTGATGAGGATCCCGCTGCTGCAGTCGAAAAGTCAGAAATGCAGCAGGCTATGAGGGAATCCAGAGCCATCCATGAGCAGCAGTTGTTAGAAGGTCCAGGAGAGTTATCTCATACTCTTCTGCAAACTGATCCTCTGGGAGTGGCACAACACATTGCATCCATTATTGCTACAGCCACGTCCCCTGTGCCACGTCCCCTGTGCAATCAGAGGATGGATACAAGGGAAATGGCGATGAAGCTGGGATGTTGGGCACCCAAGCTGAGCCAACCCCTGTAGAAGGTGTTCTGACACCTGCCCCGGCTGCTGAGCACCTAACGGATAAAACCGCGTCTCTGGAGAAGAGTGACCCCACAATCAGTCACTCAACTGGTGAGCCAGCTGAGGGGGAAGCTCTCTCCACCACAGCAGAGTTGGAGGTCGCTGTGGGAGACACACAAATGAAGTTTGGAAGCGAAGTTGAGAAAGAGAGTGAACAACAACATAGTGACATTAACGAAGCTCGGACAGTTGAGTCTGTCCCAGCTGAAGTGTCAGCTGCTTTGAAGGCCAATGACGTTGTTATCACAGCCGAGACACAGGATGGTGATGCCCCGGAAGTTAACACTCTGGGCACAGAAAGTGCAATCCAATAAGTTAAGACTCCCATGGATGCCATTGTCAAAGACCCTAAGACAGTTGTGACTGTCGAAGGAAATGTTGAAGGCCTCGCAGCAGTTGAGTCTGCTGGGGGTGTTGAAGGCCTGAGGGAGGTTGAGACTTCCCTGGGTAAGGGTCAAGATACACAGAACATTCCTCCAATACACAGTGTTGATACACATAGCATTCCTCCAGTACACAACGCTGATACAAAAAAGGAGATAAGCGCTCTTCATGATTCCCAGGAAAACATAGATACATCATTTTTGGGATCAGAAGATGAAGCTGAGTCCACTCCACTTGCAGATCCTACAGACCCAGCTGAGGATGTTCTCAAGATTAAGAGCCAAATCAGTGAGAAATCGGCTCGCACGAAGTTCAACTTTGATGATGAGCCAACTCTGCAAGTCTCATCATCGTTCGATGACGCTGATGATACAGCCAAGGAAGAGGTAATTCATTTAGAAAAGTCTACTGAGACCGAGGAAGCTGTTAAGACAGCTGAAGCTCAGTCAAATTAAGTTTGGAGGCGAAGCTGAGAAAGAGAGTGAACAACAACAGAGTGACATTGACGAAGCTCGGACAATTGAGTCTGTCTTAGCTGAAGTGTCAGCTGCTTTGAAGGCCAATGACGCTGTTATCACATCCGAAACACAGGATGGTGATGCCCCGAGAGTTAACACTCTGGGCACAAAAAGTGCAATCCAATAAGTTAAGACTCCCATGGATGCCATTGTCGAAGACCCTAAGACAGTTGTGACTATCGAAGGAAATGTTGAAGGCCTCACAACAGTTGAGTCTGCTGGGGGTGTTGAAGGCCTAAGGGAGGTTGAGACTTCCCTGGGTAAGGGTCAAGATACACAGAACATTCCTCCAGTACACAGTGTTGATACACATAGCATTCCTCCAGTACACAACGTTGATATAGAAAAGGAGATAAGCGCTCTTCATGACTCCCAAGAAAACATAGATACATCATTTTTGGGATCAGATGATGAAGCTGAGTCCACTCCACTTGCAGATCCTACGGACCCAGCTGAGGATGTTCTCAAGACTAAGAGCCAAATCAGTGAGAAATCAGCTCGCACAATGTTCAACTTTGATGATGAGCCAACTCCGCAAGTCTCATCATCGTTCAATGATGCTGATAATACAACCAAGGAAGAGGTAATTCATTTAGAAAAGTCTACTGAGACCGAGGAAGCTGTTAAGACAACTGAAGCTCAGTCAGCTGGGCAAGACAATCCAAAAGCCCCAGCTGGAATCGAGTTATCTGCGAGCTTCCACAATCGCAGCGATAGACTCCGTCAGCTCCGTCATAGACTCACACAGCTGTGAACATTATCGATGAAGCTGCCGCAGCAAAGGCATCGAGAGTTGACTCCACTCAACTACAACAAGGAAAGGCAACGAAGAGACGAGACCTAGAGATTCCCTATGTACGTGATGATGTCTTTCAAGACATGTTTCCATTCACCCAGGACCTACCTGCATCTGAGGAAGAGACAGCTGCTGAACTCAGAAGATACACTATAAGAGAAGATCGCATCATTCCCACTGATACGATTGTTCCAACAGACTTTGATTTTGACACAGAGTGGCTGGTAGCTGAATCAGGTGAGATAGCTGAAATTTGTGAAGTCTTCAAGATGCTCTGTGAGGAGATTGAGAAGATTGAACGACACCAGGCCTCATTGGATTTACGCCTGGACAATCGCGATGCCACTCTCACAGCATACTTGAGAGGGATTGTGGTGCGAATTGGGGAATGGACACAACAGCAGACTGCAGAGCAAATCGAGCAAGTACGATACTTCAAAGCCTTATATGGAAGAATGCTCGTATGGAGTGCGAATAACTCCATGATCAGGCAACGGATGAAGGAATACGTTGAAAGAATAGCCCAGTCTCACAAAAATGATATGGAGTTGTTGCAACATTTTCATAAGAATGAGATCCCCAGACTCAAAAATGCAATGAATGACAAATTCAGTCTACTCTTGGCTGAAATGAAGATATTGAGAGCTGAGTCTAAGGAGATTCGATCGGAGATTCGAACCGCATCTGATGCAGCAGACTCCAAGCACGATTCCATGTTTAACAGGCTGGACTTTCTCCTTGGAAGCATGTTCTCTGTGGTCCCTCTCTCCTTTGATTATGCCAAAAAAGGGGGAAGAGGAGTCCCTAAAGGGATTAAAAGAAGAGAAATTGAAGAAAGACACAACTGAGATGAAAGACGCAACTGTGAAGAAGGGTAAAGCAGCTGAGGGGGAAAGCTCGAAGAATTTGACTTTAATGTTTGCTGAAACCCCATAGCAAGGTAATGTTACTGCCTCCATCCTGAGCAAACTCCTTGTAACCCTACCAATTGAGCACTCTGTTGTGCCAATGGCAGCGAAAATGAAGATTATTGAAGCAGGGTTTGAGGAGTTCTCTAAAGCGATGATGCTCGCGTTCGAGTGTTGAAACAATATGGTGGTCTTCCAATTGGAAAGGATCAGGATGCTATACCTGATGATGGATCTAAGCCTAGATCGGTTGAAGAGTTCAAAACCCTTGAATCAGAAGGCTATTTCCAAGGAATGGCTCTGGCCCAAGCCTGAGATTTGTACTGGGAGAAAGGATTAGCTTTGTATGATGAAGGCCGAAAAAATGGGATCTTCCAAAGATCACTCACCGAAAATGAAGACTTTCGTGCAAAGACACACCCGGAGGCGAGAGGAAAGAGCCGAGTCGGGTAAAGGAAGAAGTGGTGGTGGAAGAAGTTCCCTACCTCGACCAAAACCCAAGGACGTTAAATTCGTAGATCCTGACAAGAAAGACTTGATTTACTGGGCTGGATATGATCACCTAGCCAATTGGGAAGTGGCAAGGAAGAACGCTGAGGCAGTGAGAAGATAAGAAGAAGAGAATGAAAGGCAAACACGACAATGGCTTGAGAGGAAGCAAATGGATGATGCTTCCAAACGGGCCTATGAAAAGAAGAAAAGAAGGGAAGAAGAAGTGAAGAAGAGGAAAAGAGCTGATGACGACGAGGAGCGCAAGAGAGCTGAAGAAGAAAGAAGAAGGAAGCAGCGAAGGCGTTGAAGTGTTGCTGGAAACCCCTTCATGTATTACTATTGTAAATATATTCATGTAAGTCGTCTGTAATATACTGAGTGAATTTTATGTAATTTTTTCACTCTTTATGTATTTTTGTATCTTAGCTTAGATATGTATATTGCTCTGATACCAAATGTAAACATTGTGTAAAGGACAAGAATGCTATGATCAATAAAACGATCCATTTTAAGCATACATTCTTTGTTACTGCATTGTCTGTATGTATCTTTGCTGTTTTTGTTTTGTTGAATATTTTAAAGTTTTGGCATCATCAAAAAGGGGGAAATTGTTAGGAAATTTATTAAGTAGATTTTGATGATACCATGTAAAATTTAAACTAGGAAGTTGGCACCCCATTTTCCTTGTAATTTGTATTGTAATAGATAGGACTGAAAAAACTGAGTCAAGTAAGCTATGCCAAGAAACACAAGAAGTCAATTGCGGACTGGATTGAAGACTCTGCTGTGTGTCAGCTGAGTATGGCCAAGAAGGAAGTTTAGGACTCGACTGAAGGTGTGTCAGCTGAGGAACAACTGTAAAAAGTGTCAGTCAAGTTAGCTCAAGAAGCCAAGTCTCAAAGTTGAAGTGACAATTGAGTCATCCAATGACTGGAAGCTGACTCAAGTCACCTGGGGTAAAGACAACAGTCTAGTCAAGACAATTTACTTATATTCGTTGATTAAAGTCAAGAATATTACTCAGAATAGTAACATGTCAAAGTTGTCAGGTGTAAAGTGTTAGTCCCAGAATTGTGCAAAAGAAATAAACCAATGAGAAGCACTGCCCTGTGTGTCAGAAAATCTGCAATGCTACAAGACATTTAATACGAGGAAATGTCAACATCAAGGACTGCAGACAAGACAAGCCAACGAACATAAGCGACTTTTGAAATTAGCCTACTCTTCAACAGGAAAAATTTCAAAAGTGCACTATAAAAGGCTGAGGAATTTATTGAGAAAAGGTTACCTGAACCACGAACAAGCAAGCAACATTCAAGCATTTAACCTGCAATATTCTCAAGTACATTCAAGCAAATTCTCAAGCCTGAAACTCGAAGGAAATCGATCCAACACAAGCTGTGATGGAAAGACAACTTCAAATCAGTTGAAGAGGAAACTTTTGAAGAATGAAAAGGGCTCAACTTTCCAAGGAGGATTGTAGGAAGGTTCAAGGTTGAACCAGTATCAAGTTTGTTGGAGGTCTGCGTGATCAAATCCAAGAACTTGAGAAGTGAGCTGAAGTAGCAAGACAGCTGCCCTGTAAAGAAGCTGAGTCGCAAGAGAAACTAGCTATGTGATCAAGGCTGTCTCTAGACTGTTTACCACTTTGTAAACTGATCTGTTAATTAGTGGATTCCTCTAGAAGTTGGAGAAGAGAGGATTAGAAGAATTACCCCATCTTCGAACCTCTATAAAAATATTTGTGTCATTTACTTTCTTGCATACTTACATCATATCTGTTGTTCGTATTTCCTATCCAACTGATTAATAACCAAGTGCTAAAAATCAAGTGTTAAAGCAAACTTAAAACAAATCAAGGGTGTTAAGTCTTCCTCTGATAAAACCAAACCAGCCAAGTTAAGTTTAGGTTAAACAGCCGAGTTATTCTATCAACAGCTCTATCGAGTCTGTTGAGTGGCTAACTTAGCTGTCCCTCAAGGACACATCTGTTTGAGTCAACTCTGTTGTAAATTTAAAAGGACTAAAATCGAAAATTTAGTAAGGTTTATTCAACCCCCCTTGTAAACCTTACTCACACCCCTTGGGACCTACACAATTGGAACTATTAAATGTACATAAAAATAATTTGATTAAACAGATTAAACATGTCGGGTCTGGTTACCTGTAAAATAAATAGGCCGTGTCCGTGTTCATGATTCTGACACAAATAATTAAATAGGTTGGGTCCGGATTGGCTTATTATGTCCTACGAATCCACGAACCCAAACCCATGAATTCGGACCCAATCCAAATTGACACCCCTACATAAAATAACTTACATTATAGTTATTTAATATAAAATATATTAAATTAATAAATAGAAAATAAAATTTTCATAAAAAATAATTGTATCAATTTAATGAACTTAGATTAATTTAAAAATAATAGTAGGAATAATTAGGTCTTTTAATAAAGAAATAAGAGGATAAAATGATATTTTAATAGTATAAGGGGGTAAAATGATACTAATTAAGAGTATGAGGGAGTAAAGTGATACAATTAAAAGTACAAAGGGAATAACGTGATATTCAATAAGAATATAGAAGGGTAAAGTGAAATTTACCCTAAATTTTATGTTGAGAATGAGTTGTATTTGCCAATTGGGAGTTATTGGCAAATTATGTAATTTCATTATAATGTCATTAAATGATTTTTTTTATTCGTATTCTAATGACAATGAAAGTGTTTTTTTAATTAATGATAGGAAGAAGACCCAATAAACAATTACATAAACAAAAAAAAATAGTCATTTCGAATGTGGTGAAAAATACGAAATATTCATAATAGTGTTGTTTCATTTTGTTCGCATACTTATTCAAATTCTATGGTTTGTTTGTATAGATGTCTGTAAAGTGCGGACATATGATAATATTGTAAGTTATTTTCCTTCGTAGGGACGGAGTTATAAAAATAAATATTTGGGGCGAGATTTATTAAAGAGTTGTTATAAAAAAAATTAATACGCAAGATTAAAAAATAATAATTACATAAAACAATTATAAATTTAATAATTATATAAATCCGTCCTGATTATATGATATATGGCTTCTTTAAATCAAAATACAATTTTGTTTTACTATATATAAATACAGGTCAAACATATTTAGTTTTATTTCATATTAGTACGATGAAATTTCAATTATATCAAAAGTTTTTGATTTAGTTTGTACATTATAGCTTACTAGTTACCTTGCAAACTATTAATGCCTTGAATATTACGGTAAAACGTATTGAATTTCTTATTTCTCATAGCACCTTGTGTTTTATTTAATGGTTTATAAAACTTTATTCATCACAAATCAATTTGATTATTATCACGGGGAAAATAAAGGACATATATATACATTTCCCCCAACTTAGAAGTCAATTTTGTGATTTTTTTCATTTTTTTATAACCCAGATTCCAAGCTTGCACCTATGGATGACAGCGCGATGGATAGACGTGGGTACCCACATGTCCAAACCCTAATGGAATAGATACGTGTAGCTTTATTCGGGTTTGGGACGGGTATTAGATGAAAAATTAATTCCAATTAGTATACATGTGTGGTTTAGTTTTACCTATAACTGTCAATGAGTCGGGTCGGACCAGGGCCAAGTGAAAAAATTGGGCTGAGTTGGGTCAGTCAAAATTTGATGGGACCACAAATCTTATGGCCTAACCAGCCCGATAAGTATTATTTTATCAGGCCAAATGGGCTTGTCGAGCGTCGGGCTTCGGGCTACTTGGGCTTAGCCAAAGTAAGTTTGGTCCTTTTCGAGCCACTAAAAATGAGCCCAGTCAGGCCCTATACGTAGGCTGGCAGGGCCGGACCAATTTTTGCAGGCTTTAGTTTTACCCCCTATGACACCCACTACTCTAACCCGTTTATATTTCCACTCACGTAAAATATTTCACATATATAGAGGAAAAAATATTGAACCCCCAAACTATACGCGATTTTCTACATTGCCCCCTAAACTAATTTTTTTCTACGTAACCCCCTCAACTACACGAAAATTTCTGCGGTCCCATCTCTCCTCCCCACCGGCGGAATATTCCGGTCAGATTCGCCGACGGGTGGAAGAGATGGGACTGTAGAATTTTTCGTGTAGTTCAGGGGGTTAAGTAGAAAAAAAATAGTTTAGGGGGTAATGTGAAAATCATGCATAGTTAGGGGGTATATTAAAATTTCCTCTAGTAGTTAAATCAACTTTAAAATTTCATTTAATTCTTCCTCAATTTTAAATTTACTAGCTTACCAGGTTCAACTTTTCCCCGTATGCACATCAAATTATAAATTATGTGTGCCCATAAATATGTATGCATGCTTATATAATATGTTATAATTTCATTGATTTTGTCAAAGAGCCGTTTCAGTTTGTTGGGTTCTTGATTAGGGATGGCCCGACCCACCGCGGGGAGCGGGCGAGTCAGGTCGGCCCCTCCTACCCCACATTAAATAAATTTAAATAGAAAAATGAATAAATTTTTTTATTTTTAATATACTTATAAAATATTCTTTACAAAAATTATTAAATATATTAAAAAACATAGGCGGGGCAGGTACTCGCAGGTCGTGTCGAAATTGTCATCCCTATTCTTGACCATTCTATTGCTTATGCAATGAATAAAAATAGTCATATAGTGGAGATGAATATCATTTCTATATTTGATTGGGTTTTCAAAGCTTGTATTCTTTATTTTGCTTTAAAGAAATGTTTATTTTAGTGTCTAAATATTTTTTAGGGTCAGAGTAATTCATTTGGAAATCATGCATAATAACTCGTGAAATTATAAAAACATGATTTAATTTAATACTTTATTTGTATACAAATGCACAATAAGTATAAATATAAAAATCTATGAAAATTTTAGTGTACTCCCTGAACTATGCACAATTTTTAAAACCAACCCCTAAACTATTTTCTTCTATTTAACCCTCTAAACTACATAAAATTTTCTACGGTGCCATCTTCTCCTCCCCGCCAACGGAATATTCCCATCAGATTCGCCGGCGGGAAGGATGGGATGGGACCGTAGAAATTTTCGTGTAGTTGAGGGGGTTAGGTTGAAAAACATTTAGTTTAGGAGGCAATGTAGAAAATCGCGTATAGTTTGGGGGGTTTATTAATTTTCCTCACATATATATAACAAAATAACAAAATCAAATGTATTTATGTGTTGATGATGTAATTACATGGATTAAAAAATGTATTAATATTGATTATGTAATGTTAAGGAATTTATACGTGGATTTGTATTTATATGTTGCTTTTGATTTAGTTGATGAATGGTGATTTTTCGAACTGCCCTGTATAATTGAACATGGTTAATTGTTGCTATTACATAGAATTTAACATATATATTAGACATTTTCTTATATAGTAACTAATTTTTGTTATGACACCCATTTAAATAGTCATTTAGTAATATATATTAAATCAAAGAGTTTTGAAAACTACAAAACTCCCCGTTGAGGTTTGATTATGTATTATATTTTCGTCCTTCGTAAGCAAAAAAAATACTTTAAAATCCCCCTAATTTTGCCCCATTAAATTTAACACAAAATCAAACATCAATATTTTTTTTTAATAATTTTTAAAAACCTAAGATTTTTTTTTAATCAACCAAAACTTAAAGGGGGGTTCGTAATCATCCCTATCCTTTATGGGTGTTGTGGGAAAAATATCTTATTATTATTATTATTATTATTATTATTGTTATTATTATTATTATTATTATTATTATTATTATTATTATTATTATTATTATTATTATTATTATTATTATTATTGTATTTGACTTCCTTGGACTTGGTGCAACATACTTCTTCAGATGTCTTAGTCCTTCAGCTGCTTTATCCTTTTTTGCCTAAGCTTGAGTCTTCTGACATATTCTTCTGATGGACTATGTTGTTAGTTTTTTGAAAGACTTGGTTGTCGCACTTGGCTGAGAGTCTTCTGATGTTTACTCAGCTGTAAGTTAGCCGATTCTTCCCACTACTCAGCTGCGAGTCTTCTGATGATTTCTTTGGCAACTTCTGCAGTATCATTTGACTGTTTTTGAGTCAGCCAAAGACCTATCTATTACATGTGCAAAACTTACATTGAAATGGGGTGCCAACTTCCTAATAAAAAATTTTCTAAGCATCATCAAAATCTATATATTAAATCAATTCCATTTCAAAAAGAAGATCTCTCTGTCGAGCTCTCGCCCTCGTTCCATCCACGAAGCTGAGGCTGGATAAAAGTGTAACTCCCCGTCCCTAAGCTTCCGGCTCACTAGTAGGGACGGAGAAATTTCTAAAAAAGGGGTAATTTATCATTAACCATTTATTTTTGTTGGTACGAGGAACTTATCATGAACCCACTAATTTCTACTACTTCCGTTATTGCTGCTGGATTGGCTGTAGTTTTTCTGACAATATTTATGCATTTATTTAATCTCATTAATTGTCCATTAATTATTGGGTTAAAGATGAAATAAGCCAGCCCACGAGGTCTGAACCTGGTCCACGCACTGTTTTCTCTTACGCGGCTCACGAGGCCCACTACCTAGGTATATAAAGGTCCCTCCATCTCATTTGTAAGTTAATTCAGACAATTCGCATAATTCACATTCAATACTTTCTTTTTTGCTCTATATTTTCTTTGATTCATCATGCTGACTTGAGCATCAAAGGGGCCTCCCTGGAACAACTCTAGGGCCCGTCTAACATTTATTGGTGTTGCAGGCAAGTTCCCGTCACATACGATTTCCAGTTCCGGAGAAAGAAGACTTTGACTTTATCAAGAAACTTAACTTGGGCCTTGGAGTGATTTGCAGAAAAAACAGCATGATATTAGCATCGTCTGTGGGAACAGCCAAATGACACAAAGATGCTGGCCCGATCTCAAATACGCAGAACCGAATCCCAAGCTTCTGGCCTCGGAGCCATAAACCAGCAAGAGGAATGATCACATGGAAGATGGGGGGCCATCCCTCTCCTCTTGAATAGGCGCTACCTCTACTGCAACCAAGAAGGGTGCCACCCCCACCTCTTGCAAGGATTCACCCGCCGAAGCAGTTCACCTGACTTGGAAAGCCCTTCAAGCCCTGTTTGACGAAGCCGCCCGGAATGCCCTGAGGCACCAAGCCGCGACCAGAGCCATGGGAGACTACCCTAAGCTCCACCCACTGCCAAAGACCTTGACTTGGGAGGCCGAGAAGGAAAAGATGAAGGACATAACGAGAATCATGAAGAGCCGCCCTTAGCTGAAGAATCCCATGCGATGCAGGCCAGCAAACCCAACTTGTAGGCCACTGACCTGGTGAAGAGAAGTCCATTGGCCCTTACTATCATGGCCAAGCCACGGTCCGTGGGCATCAATACTGCCAACCTCCCAGAGTACGATGGAACCGGAGACTCCTGGGAACATTTATATAAGTTCTACATTGAGATGAAGCTCTATAACATGACAGACACTTCCTACTGCAAAGTGTTCTGAACCACTCTAACCAAGCGAGCCCTGACTTAGTTCAATCAGCTTTCAATAGGCTCCATCACCTGAATGTATAAATTTTCTGAGGCTCTCATGCAACAATTCTCCATTGACAAAAGTTGCCCTGAGAACATCACACATTTGTTTCAACTAAAGGTGAGGGAACTTTTACGTGACTTTATGGGCCAGCTCATGGAAGCCGTGAATGAAGTTACCAATATCCACCAGGAGACCCTAGCCGGGATTCAACAACAGATCCTCCCCCCAGGGATGCTTTATGGAACCACCGGAAGAAGAACTTCTCACCGCTCTGGAGAAATTTGCAGGCTGCACCCTAGCGCCCATCCGAGTGGAAAAGGCCACTAAGTCAAAGCCCATGAACAAGCGCAAAACTAGAAGAGATGACAAGAACTAGCCTCAGAGGAATAAAAGAAGAAATTATGAACTAAAACTGACCCCCTAAATGCACTAGTGACAGAAGTATTAATTGCAGCCCAAAGGCAGGGAGTCATAAGACCTCCTCGGAAGATGAGAGATAATCTTTCACCACTTAATTCCAACTTCTATTACCGCTTCCACAACGACAGGGGCCATACCACCGAAACTTGTTTCTAGCTGTAAAAGAATTTGAAAGGCTAATTCAGAATGATCATCTGCAAGACTACATGGATCGATGCAGTTTGTATAAGGATCCTGAGTTACGAGAGAATGAATTCTACCAAAGTTTCACCCCACCTCGAACTATGCATCGAAGAAAGAATACTCATGGGGTCAAAGTCATCGACATAACTCCCAGAGACCCTGAAGGTGGACAAGCTTCCTCGGTAGAACGATAATCATCTAAAATAACCTTAGGAGCTGTGGACCTCGCCAGCTCCCTGAAAATAGGTTTTTCTCTCTTCCCCAAGGGCAATTATATTTTTATTTGGTTTCAGTTCATGTTTCGCCCCAGAGGCATAAAATATTATTGTTTAGTCTTTTAGTCCATTTTTCGCTCATGAGGCATAAAAATTACTGTTGTAAGTTTTTTGGCCTAAGAACCAGCATTACACATTATTTATTCATGAGTAGTAAATTCCGATTATGATTCATTTTCACCTTTTCGCTGTGATTACTTGTACTCAGTTAATTTCCAATCAAGGCCCTGGTCCATGACCGTTTGAAGGCTCTCCTTAACAAAATTGTTGTACTCATCCAACGCCTCCAGAGGGGAGGGATCCCCTCACAAGGGATCCTCATAAAACTTACCCTCATTCGGCACTCCTAGGGGGATGGGGTCCCATCACAAGAGATCATAATAAACTTTTCCTTCTCCAGCGCTTCCAGAGGGGATGGGTCTCCTTGCTAGGGATCCTAATAAAATTTCCTTCCTCCGACACTCCTGGATGGGAAGGGTCCCCTCACAAGGGATCCTAATAAATTTTCCCTCCTCCAGCACTCCCGGGGGAGAGATACCCTCACAAGAAATCCTAATAAAATTTTTCTCCTCCGGTGCTCCCAAATGAGAGGGCACTTCTCACGAGGGATCCTAATAAACTTTCCCTCATCCGACGCTCCCCAAGGGGAGGGTCTCCTTACAAGGGATCCTAATAAACTTTTCCCCTCCTCTGACGCTCCTGGAGGGGAAGGGTCTCCTCAAAAGAGATCATAATAAACCTTTTCTTCTCCGGCGCTCTCGGAAGAGAGGGGTCCCCTCACAAGGGATCCTAATAAACTTTTCCTCCTCCGATGCTCCTGGAGGGGAGGGGTCCCCTCATAATGGATCATAATAAAACTTTTTGTCCTCCGACATTCCCGAAGAGAAGGGATCCCCTTGTGAAGCATCCTCACAAAAATACGCCACATAAATATGCAACAAAAAAGCAAAAAAATGCTAACACATGCACAAAAAAATATGCAAAGGAAACAATCCTTTAATCTGAATAAACGTGCAGCCCAAGGGACAATCGGAGTCAGGGCTCCAAAAAGGCGCCTCCAAGCTCCAAAGGGGCCACCCACACCTCCAAAAAGACACCTCCGGCCACTTCAGAGAGACTAATGCCTCCTCCCAAGAGGAAGGATGCATCTCCACAAGAAATGCAAACAAGTCCCCATGGACAAAAATTATATGTGAACACCGTGAATAATGCAAAATACGCTAACATAGAGAAAAACATGGGTATAAGCATAATAACAATGTAAAAGAATATCATCCAGCCCGTCAGAGGCAACGAAACACCTCAAGGAAACAATAAGAAAAATATCCATATATGGAAAGCAAACCTTAAACATGTGGACTGAAAATAAAGGCCGATCCAATCGATATAATTACTTAACTACTCAAGTCTGGGGGCTCCATCCTCCTCAGAAACATCCGTGCCGTGACCTTGCCCTCATCACCACTTCCCGCGCCATCAGCTCTTTTGGGAAGATCCCACAAAGCCTCGCTCCATGCCTCGTCCTCTTCATCGGAGACTCCACAGTCCAAGAGACATATCATCTCGCAGAAGGCCTTCCCGCTCTCCAACAACAACTTCCTGCAATGGTGATTTTCCTTGTCAAAGAAAGTGGAAGACTTCCTTATTATCTCAGAGCGATGATCCAAGGAAGCCTTATAGGCCTCCGCAGCGTCGGACCTCTCCCCAGCCAACAACTGGGCGCCAAAAAGTGGCTAAAGAAATACCTCGCCCGTCTTCACCTCGCACTTGAACTGACTCTTCATCCAATCATACTTCTTGGCCAAGTCAAATACCTTACCCTCATGCTGGCTAGTGCCCTCATTGAGGATCTTCACCTCACCCCGAAGATGGAGGTTCTCTGCCTCCACCACCTCACCTCGCTGGCTTAAAGTAGACTCAATGTTCAGAACCTACACCAAGTTTTATATGAGTTCTCCTGAACAAAATGAACCAAGAATCAACTATGAAACATAAAGTAACCACGAGTTTTACTATGACAATATATCCACAGAGGTGATCTTAATGTCCTTGAAAGGCCAAGACCCCAGACGAGACTGATTGTCGGCAGAAAGTGCTCCCCTCGTGCTAGTATATCCCATGCGCAGATCCGTGAAGTCCCAATGAGACTGAATCCCCTCATGGTGGTTCACGCCGTAGAAAAAGAACCCAAGGAGTAGGAACAAGATCTATACCATCTGAGGGATGAGACCCAAGCACCTATCACCATCCATCCTACGAGGGTGTGAGCTACGATCACCCTCTCCGTGGGGTGGAGTGCTCGAGCTCCCCCCGGCAATAGACAATCCCTTGGCCTTCTTTTTCTATTTCTTTTTGAAAGCCATAAACTCATGAATGTTGTAGCTCTCATTTCTAGAACAACTAACAAAATACAATATCAGAAAACAGAAAACAACTAAGTACATAAGTAAGGAGCAAGAACAAGTCATGAAAGTAAAAGCTACTGAATATGCAAGAACTCTCTAACATCTAAGAGACTACTAAACAACCCATTTGATCTATAGATCACCATCATTTCCTGATGAGAAGAAGTGGTGCCACGCACTAACTTAGCCTCGGAAACCCATGCGTGGAGAACATCCCAAGCATTATACTTCATGAAGAAATAGTCCTCCTTCCAGAGCCCTCCAGGAGAAGGGAGCCCCATGAGGAACTTGCACCTATGGCGAGGAAAGAAATGAAAAAAAAAGTATCTCCCAGAGACTTCTTCGCATAGAACAGGGAGTGAAACACATCAACATTAATTGGCATCTCCAACCCCTCATGGCATTCTCATACCCCCGTAAACACGCATAAGCTTGGGGGTCACCTAACCAATTAAGAACCCCATCGATCTAATAATTGCCACAAGAACATTGTCTGGAGGAATGGTGAAACCAACAAACAAACTATATAGATACACCGTGATGAAGTCTTTGGGTGGAAGGGTAAGTCTATCCTCCGGCCCGGGGGCCAACATATGAAATTTCGAGGGTAGCTCTAATCATTCCCTCAACCTACCAAGACATCGAGTAGTACCTGTAGGTCCCAAGGGTGATAAGTAAAGTCTAGAAGGGGGAGGGGTTGAATAGACTTTACAAACTTTTCGATTTTAGTCATTTTAATATACTCAGAGTAGACTCAAGTCAGCTAAGTCCTTGGTAGATATCTAAGTTTACTTACACAACAGAGTTAACCACTCAACAGACTCGACTGAGCTGTTGATAGTATAACTCAACTGATTCAGTTAACACTTTAAAAATTCAGTTGACTTGGTTTTTAACAGCGGAAGACTTTCACCCTTAGTGTTGAATATGTTTTTCAACACTTGTTTAAGCTTAGTTATTATCAGTTCGATTAGCAATTTAACAAACAACAATAATGATAATGTGCAAGAAAATCACAAGCAAATTAATAGTGATTTAAGGATGGGGTAATTCCTCTAATCCACCCTTCTCCAACCCCTAGAGGAATCCACTAATGTAACTTTGACTTTGTTACAAAATGGTTGCAGTCCGAGATAGCTTTGATCACACAACTAGCTTCTCTTGGGACTCAGCTTCTTCACAAGACGGTTGCCCTGCTACTTCAACTCTTTCAAACTTTTGGATTTGTTCACACAACCCTCCAACAAGTTTAAAGGCTTCTGGTTCGATCTGGAACTTTACTACACCTCCTTCAACCTTGGAGAATAGACCCCTTGTTCTTTGAAACAAGTTTTTCCTCTTCAACAATTGAAGTTGTCTTTCCTTCACCGAATGTGTTGGATCGATTTTCTTCGAGTTTAGGCTTGAGGATATGATTTGAATGCTTGAGAGATATTGCTTTGCTTTGCTTGATTTCTATTGTGTGTCTCAGATTGCATAAGTCACTTGGGTAACCTTCTCTCAAATGAATCCTCAGCCTTTTGTAGTGGCAGTTAAAAAATGTATCCGTTGAAGAGATATATGCATTTTCAAACTCCACTTCTAGGTAGTTAGCTTGTCTTGTCTTGCAGCTTTGATGTTAACTGTATCTTGAATTTAATGCTCTGCAGCCTTTCCTTAAACTCTGTAGGATTTCAGGTACATCTTATTGGCTCCTTGCTTTTTGCACTCTTTCAGCAAAACGGCTTTAAGATAGACAGTCTGACACATGCCTATTTCCAGCACACACTTGACTTTTCTTGACAACAGATCTCTTCAGCTTTCTTTGATCCTTTTTGCTGCGTAACCCCTTTGACAGTCAACTCCAATGATATTGGAATGATTATGTTGTTAGTCAGTTGACTGAGACAACTTTTCTGCCATTTGATTGATACTTGACTTCACTTCACTCATTTGCCATACAACTTTGTCTTCTCTTCGATCTTCAGTCGACTCTTGCAATCTTCAACTTGGCTGTTTCTACTCAGCTTACATAGACCTATCTATTACAAGTTATTGTACAGTTGAATTGGGGTGCCAACTTCCTAATCTAAGTTTTACATGGTATCATCAAAATCTATTACACAAATTTCCCCCTTTTTGATGATGCCAAAACTTAAATAAAATTCGACAAAGTAAATAGTGCATAATCAAAGAATGATTGTATTGAATATGTCATTTTATTGAACATATCATTCTTGCACTTTACAAAGTTTTAAATGTATAAAAACAATATACAAAGTACTTACAAATGAATGTGTATTTACATTTAAGTAAAGATACAACATGAAGGGGTTCACAATAGTCTTCAATGCCTCTGTTGCTTCTTCCTTCTCATCTTCTTCTTTCTTCTTCTTTTCATAGGCTTTCTTCGCATCTGGGTCTTCCCTTTGCTTCCTTTCTTGCCATTCGTGATCGAGCCTCTTATTCTCTTCTTTTTGCCTTCTCCTCATCTCCTCATTCTTTCTGTCCAATTATCTATTCTCAAATTGGTCCAGTCCAGCCCAGTATAGCAATCCTAACTTCTGGGGAGTAATATATTGAACGTCTCTTGTCTTTACTGGTGGAGTGCCTCTGCCTCTTCCACCACTTCTTCTCCTTCCTCATCTAGAGTCTGTTCCTCCTTTGGGAGTGTACTGTACACGTTGTGCCCTAGAAGTTTGCTGAATGCTACTCGGAGTTTGCTTCTTCTTGACTATTTGTCATAATTCCAAATCTTTCTCCCAATACAAATCCCATGCCTCCTTTAGAGTCTTTCCCTTGAAGAATCCTTCCAATTTAAGCGTTTGGAATTCCTCTAAGGATCTTAGCTCAGATCCTGTATTCGGAGCATGAGCAAGCTTTTGAGGGAGCTTTACAACTGGAGAGTCTTTGAGTAACCCTTTTTGGGGACCGTCGAACTTGGATTTTAGATTGTCAATATGACCTTGTTGCCTTTCATATACCTTGGCTATGTCAACTCTAATTGCTTCTCAAGTTTTCTTGGAAGCTAACTCAGCGTTTTCTTCAGCAGATAAAAGCCCTGTGGCAGCTGACTGAGGAGAGAGCTGGTGACTGAGCTTTGTAGGGGGTTTTTGCAAGCATGATTTTTAGAGGGGGTTTCTTCACATCACTTCCTTCCCTTTTACTTGCTTCACCTTTGATTAAACCTTCTTTTTCCCCCTTTTTGGCATCCTCATCACCAGGGAGAGTCGACTAAGAGGTTTTTCCCAGAATAAGATCCAGCTTTTCATTAGTTATGTCCAGTTTTTCGTGAGTTATGGAGTGTGTTGATCTGTGTTCCGATCTCAGAGCCTTCATCTTAGCAACCATTATTTTCATCTTCGCGTTCATCATCATCATCTCGGTGCGCATGTTGGCTTCAGATTTTAGAAGGTCTGCCTTGTGTTTAGCTTTCAGCAACTAGGGATGGCAACAGGGCGGGTTTGGCCAAACTCGGGACCCGCTCCATCAAGAAAAATTAAGACCCGAGACCCGCCACGCCCTGCCTCAAAACCCGCCCCGTCCGCCCCGCCTCAAAACCTCCCAGGGCGGGTCTAGACCCGCTAGACCCACCAATATTTTTTTTTATTTGTAATAATTTATTTTTTTTGTATTTTTGGTCAAATTTTCAAAAGCAATCAAATGTCAATAGGTAAAAAAAATTTAATTATGCAACTTATTATAACTATTTTTTACAACTATTTAGCTACCATTAAATTTTATTTTTTAAAAAAAAAACTATTAATATCTTGCAATAGTACTCAACTGATACTCAATATCAATATTCAAAATAGAATATTACAGGATGTTATATTAGTAAATTTAAATCAATTAACACTTAAATCTAAAAGTAAATAATGCAATAATATCTCAATACATATTTAAAAATATAATAAAAAGTTATATAGCGGGTCCGGGGAGGGTCATATTGGACATGGGACCCGCCCCATAGCTGGGCGGGTTTTGTAATTTCGGACCCGAGACCTACCCCAGGACCCATTTATGCGGGCCTAAACTTGCCCCGTCGGGCGAGTTTGATGGGGGGGAGGTTTGACTCGCCCCATTGCCATCCCTATCAGCAACTCCATATCTGTTTTGTATGAATGGTCCATCTTGAAAATATGATCCCTCTGCCTCTGCTGAAATCTCGCATTCTAAGCACTCCACATCACTAACTTTGCAAACATCGATATGAAGTAGCTAACTTATTCTCGCCTAAGTGCCTTAGTCTGTGTTGTCCATTCCCTGATCCTGAGCACTGTACTTCGGATGTCTCCAGTAATCGTTGCATCATGATTATCTAGCCGTTGACTCAGAGCTGCAATTCCTATGGGGCAAGTGGGAGATTGTTAAGGATAGTGCCCATAAAGCAATTGTGAATTATTTTTTGATTATTAATAAATGCGATATTTATTTTCGAACTCTTTCACATATTGTATGTATTTTCTTGAACATCATGAAAATCCCTAGTTTATTTATTGTAACCATAATCTTAGTATATAAGAGTTATATACAAGATGATTAAGATTATAGATAATAAACTAAAATTAAGTCCGTGATGAAATTAATCAAAGTATGGGATCTTTAATTAAAACATCATTAATGCGGCCCAGAATATTTTGAATGTGACTGTCTTATCCGGACAGTCGATATGGAGACATCTTAGTGGGGGCATTTATATATGATTTGATCATATAAGACTTGGACAGATTTAATTTGAATTTTCCATACAAATTCCGTTGTAGAAATGGAAAATCAAATTAAATCACTAGATGATCATATATGGATAAATCTTAATCCTGAGTGATTATAGACTCCTATTTATTTCTGTGTGATTCTTAACTTGCTCGTTTAAGTTTGTCCTACGACATTCCCAACACTTGCATTTTAGATTCACATTTGAATTAAATAGCTGGGAATATAAATTCACAGATATGGAATCCATTCCTTCTTGCGAGAAGTAGAAAGATGATTCCCTCATTTGTTAATTCTAGAACTGAATGGTTTGAGATCTTTAATTTATAATCCGATTATAAATTAACCCTTCACTAGTGAATTAATGGTAAATGAGGATAAGAGGTTTAACGGATACTACCTAGCTTCAATTACGAATTGTCTATGGAGGATTAATCTATATGTAACTATTATATCAGTGGACTGCTCAATTCGTAGAGTAAGATATTCTATAATTATAAGAGTGCAATTCCCAATTTATAGTGGAGTAATATCAAAATTAATAAGTTGAATAAATTAATTAAAGAGTTAATTATTTATTCGATTTATTGGAGCTTATAATTATAGGTCCATGGTCCCCGGTTCGCCTTCCTAGAGTAAACGGGTTAGAAATAATATTTCCAGTTCCTAAGGGTTTATGGAAAAGAGTTTTCCAAAATATTTGGGCTAATATTTTAATATTGGTTAATTCCGAGAATATCTGATATTCTACAGTTTTGACAGTATTTGGAATTAAATAAATATAATATATTTATAATATTAATATAATTATTAAATTGATAATTATATTGGATAATTATCAATTAGAGTTTGAGTCTATCTAGAATTATGGATTCTAGATTAGATAGGAAACTGACTTGGAGTAGGAAACTGATTGAACTAGACCTATAAAAAGGAGATCACATCCTCACAGTTGAAACACATAAATTTCGGCCCCTTACAGCAGTTAATAGCAATTCTTTGTGACTCAATTGAAAAAGAAGAGTGGCCAACAAAATTAAGGAGTCGGCCGCCAATGTTCATTGAAAAGATTTGTTTAGCAATCAAAAGGTTTTTGTTAGAAAAATTTAACTATTAAATCCTAGGCCATCTCACGCTAGCTAGGAGCCGTCGATATCAGATTTTTCCAAGGGCCAATTTTGTGTTGTTTATAAATAATGATTTTGTGGTTTAATTTTAATCCTAGTTCAATTCCCCCTCTTATCCAGTTAGTCCAATCGTACGATCTCATGAGTTGAGTACATCGTAGGAAAATAAAAGTTAGGAACTTAGATTTATTATTTGGGTGCCCACACACTGCCATTGATAGGGAGGTTCGAATTGGAAGATCGCGGTGTCTACGAGCTTCGGGGATTCAAAGGATTAACGGAGAAAAAGCGAAGAACAAGAAAATCGTCGAAATAGGTAAATTTTCTTTTCTTCCTTTAGTTTGAATAAATTTAATAAGCATGATCTTATGTTATTATATCTAAAACTCGATTTTTGAATCACTCGCTTTTGCTTTCGTTCAATTTAATTGAAAAACTGGATCTTATTTGGCCCGGATTAGACCCGGGACCCGAATAATTTCCAACAAGTGGGTCGTAGTATAGATATAATCATGATTATGACACTCTGGGCCTTGCTAGCCATACTTGTTGGAGTTGTCTCGCCCGAGTAGTAATAAGGTAGATATGGCTATGTGCCAAACGTGCTTGGGGAGTCATAAGGTAGAACAAAGGAATCATTGTTTGATCCACACGGTTCCAATGTTACGTTCTTGGGTTGGCGTCACACTCCGTGTGCAATTCCCCGAAGCTCGTAGACACCGCGATCTTCCAATTCGAACCTCCTATCAACGGCAGTGTGTGGGCACCCAAATAATAAATCTAAGTTCCTAACTTTTATTTTCCTACGATGTACTCAACTCATGAGATCGTAGGATTGGACTAACTGGATAAGACGGGGAATTGAACTGGGATTAAAATTAAACCACAAAATCATTATTCATAAACAACACAAAATTGGCCCTGGAAAAATCTGATATCGACCGCTCCTAGTTAGCGTGAGATGGCCTAGGATTTAATAGTTAAATTTTTCCAACAAAAACCTTTTGATTGCTAAACAAATCTTTTCAATGAACATGGGCGGTCGACTCCTTAATTTTGTTGGCCAATCTTGTTTTTCAATTGTGTCACAAAGAATTGCTATTAACTACTGTAAGGGGCCGAAATTTATGTGTTTCAATTGTGAGAATGTGGTCCTCTTTTTATAGGTCTAGTTCAATCAGTTTCTTACTCCAAGTCAGTTTCCTATCTAATCTAGAATCCATAATTCTAGATAGACTCAAACTCTAATTGATAATTATCCAATATAATTATCAATTTAATAATTATATTAATATTATAAATATCTTATATTTATTTAATTCCAAATACAGTCAAAATGTAGAATATCAGATATTCCCGGAATTAACCAATATTAATATATTAGCCCAAATATTTTGGAAAACTCTTTTCCATAAACCCTTAGGAACTGGAAATATTATTTCTAACCCGTTTACTCTAGGAAGGCGAACCGGGGACCATGGACCTATAATTATAAGCTCCAATAAATCGAATAAATAATTAACTCTTTAATTAATTTATTCAACTTATTAATTCTGATATTACTCCACTATAAATTGGGAATTGCACTCTTATAATTATAGAATATCTTACTCTACGAATTGAGCAGTCCACTGATATAATCGTTACATATAGATTAATCCTCCATAAACAATTCGTAATTGAAGCTAGGTAGTATCCGTTAAACCTCTTATCCTCATTTACCATTAATTCACTAGTGAAGGGTTAATTTATAATCGGATTATAAATTAAAGAACTCAAACCATTCAGTTCCAGAATTAACAAATGAGGGAATCGTCTTTCTACTTCTCGCAAGAAGGAATGGATTCCATATCTGTGAATTTATATTCCATGCTATTTAATTCAAATGTGAATCTAAAATGCAAGTGTTGGGAATGTCGTAGGACAAACTTAAACGAGCAAATTAAGAATCACACAGAAATAAACAAGAGTCTATAATCACTCAGGATTAAGATTTATCCATATATGATCATCTAGTGATTTAATTTGATTTTCTATTTCTACAACGGAATTTGTATGGAAAATTCAAATTAAATCGGTCCAAGTCCTATATGATTAAATCATATATAAATGCCCCCACTAAGATGTCTCCACATCGACTGTCCGGATAAGACAGTCACATTCAAAATGTTCTGGACCGCATTAATGATGTTTTAATTAAAGATCCCATACTTTAATTAATTTCATCATGGACTTAATTTTAGTTTATTATCCATAATCTTAATCCTCTTGTATATAACTCTTATATACTAAGATTATGGTTACAATAAATAAACTAGGGATTTTCATGATGTTCAAGAAAATACATACAATATGTGAAAGAGTTCGAAAATAAATGTCGCATTTATTAATAATCAAAAAACAATTCACAATTGTTTTAAGGGCACTATCCCTAACAATCTCCCACTTGCCCTAAAGCATATGGGACATGTCTCCCAGCCCTTTTCTATTTCAGCACAAATAGCCTTGAAGGCTTTTCGGAAGTTGGCTGAATTAGAGTACTGCTCTTTTGGCCATATAACATCAAAATTGAATCCGAACGGTACAACTGTTTGATCATCTAGAGCTTCAAATTCATCAGGAGGAATGTTCACAGTGTACTTAACACTTTTAGTAGCGAACTCAGTCTCCAAAGGCACTTTCACTACAAACAGAAAGTATTCAGCAAATAAGTCATCTGGGACCAAAGGAATTTCTCCCACTTCTCCTCCAAGAGCTTTTTATTTTCCCTTGACACTATCTTCAGCTCTAAGTGCCTCAGCTATTTCAGCATCATCAGCATTTGTAGCTGTGTTAGCCTGCTGAGCTGACTGATCCTTGCTATCTCTACAGCTTCATTGGTCTCAGTTTGTTCTTCCTCTTGAGTTACCTATTCCTCAGCTGCCTTAGCAGTGTCATGGGTTGGTGATGGTACCATAGCGGGTGTGCCATCAACCAAAGTAAACTTGGAAATGACAACTTTCTCACTTGCCCTCGTTATTTTTGCCACCGCCTCCTCAATCTATGGGTCCTCTTGAGGTTTGTCTTTTGGAGCGGACTCAGATTCGTCATATGTGTCAAGAAATTCCACAGAGACATTTTCTTGAGAGTCATTGAAGCACTAATCTCTTCATGTTCAACAGATTCTGTTTGAGGAGATGGCATATCTTCTTCAACTGATTTACCCAATTCTCAACCTCCTTTGGGCCTCCATTACCCTCAACAGCAGTCCCAACCACTATGGGGCCTTCAACATTTCCTGCGCAGTCTCAACTACAGCAGGGTCCTGGACTTTTCCTTCAGCAGACTAAGCTACTTTGGGGTCTTTGGTGGCATTCTTCAAGGTCTCAATCTCTTGGATTGCACTTTCAGAGCGAACAGTCTCAACTGTCATGGCTTCCTGTCCATCATTTGCCGTGGTTGCATCAGTAGCTTCATCGGCCTGCAGCGTAGTTGGGATTTCAGCTGAGACAGTCTGAACCGTCTGAGTTTCGTCAACCCCACTCTGTTGTTCAACTTCGTTCACATCTTCGCCTCTTATCTTCAAATTTGTGAGGTGTTCCACTAGCTCCCCCAACCCAGTTGTGGTGTTTATTGTTTCCCCCTAAGATGGCGCACCAGCTGAATCATGAGCAGTGGGGTTACTAGAAACTCGAGACTCGGCTATTTTTCCTATTAAGTGATCAGCCGACTGGGTAGGTGTCTCAACACCTTTCTCTGGGGTAGGCTCAACTAAGGTTCCCTCTTCATCACCTTCCTTAGCTTCATCGCCGTCCTTCCTGGATTGTCCCTCGGAGTGCGCTGGTGAGGTTGAGGCATTAATGGTCCTCACCATCTCCAATATGTCAGGGCTAGGAGAGATTTGAACAGATGATGACTCTTCCTGGCCCTTTTGCAAAGTCTGCTCATGCAGCTCCTTGGACTCTTTTAGGGCTTGTTTCAGCTCAGCCTTCTCTACTGCATTAGCAGGCTCTAGCTCTTCGACATTGCTGTCACTGCTGGTGGCTAGTGTAAGGCACTTTCTGGGGCTTCCGTGAAAACACAAGTGTGAGGATTTTTATACTCCTCAACCGCCTTGGCTTTCTCAATGGCATTAGCTTTCGCATCCTTCTTTCTGTTAAAAGGATGTTGGTGCAACAATCTTCACCCAACACTGTTCGAACACCAACATTCCCCAAAAATCCCAGGAGGTATATCTCCTCCT
Source organism: Rehmannia glutinosa (assembly GCA_016081115.2). Classification (NCBI taxonomy): domain Eukaryota; kingdom Viridiplantae; phylum Streptophyta; class Magnoliopsida; order Lamiales; family Orobanchaceae; genus Rehmannia; species Rehmannia glutinosa. Next base: position 20,768,005 of record CM071933.1, on the reverse strand, counting down.
CAATTAATTGTGGGCTTTTAAATTGATCCCTGGCAAGACTCAGCTTCCAGGACCTCCAAATTCGTAGCCTCTCTTGTATGTCAGGATATGCAGGAGATAGCATTATAAAATCACCATCTTCCTGCATGGGCTCAAGAAGAGCCCTTTCTTCCTCAGCAAGCCTCGCATCTATCTCAGAAGATTGAACAACTAACTCTTCATCGTTCTTTTCAGTTGTGTTTTGTTCTGATTCTTTAGTTGTCTCTCTAACAACTGATTTTTCTGGATTCAGTTGTTCAATGACAACAATTTATTATGTCTCAGTGGCTTCCACACCATTTCTATCCTTTGAAGTTTCTTTGCTCATCTTCAAGACCTCTTTTTTCAAAGAGACCAACAATGTTTTCTAGACTCAATTTGCCTTGGCAGCTAAGTCAAACTATTTCACCAGCCTTCTTCTCGATTTCTTCTTCAGCAAAACTTTAACTTCTTCTTGTTCCTCTTCCTCTTCAGCAGTGGCAGCAGGCTCTGCCAATTTCAGTTTCTTGGTTGCAGCTGGCTCTAGGACGTAGCTGGGCGCTTCTTCTTATGATTAGAGAGGAAGCTGTAGGAAGATCTTTCTCGGCTACGAGGGTAGGTGCAGGGTGGTTCTCAGCTACGGGAGCAGGTGCAGGGTCTTTCTCGGCTGCAGGGGCAGGAGCTGACTTGGCTGTGGGGCCAATGCCTTCTTCTTCTTTTGAACGGGCTTAGAAGAAGAGGATTTTTTAGAATTAGTTGTGTCCACGGGGATGGGGTCAACGGATTCCCCTTAGCTCATAGTCGCCTTTTTTGCATGCGCTTAGAGTTGGGTAGCAGAGAGGTTCGCCCTAAACATCTTCTTGTTCACGTGAAAGGGTTTCCCATTACAGAGAGGAATACCCTTTACCTTCAACAGATGACCTAAAACCAGGCCATATCCGAGTGAGCTGCTAAACACTCCGTCTTTGTCCACGGACATGTTCAACACATTTTGGCACAGCTTGTCAAAAACAAACTCCGCCCAGTTAACCTTATTCTCTTCCAGAATTGCTGCCTTCACCGTCTTCTTAGTCCGAGAAAGATGATTAAAGGATCCAAATTTTATGTCAATGCATTTACCTACCACATCCATTGACTTGTGGTAGTCATCCTTGATCAACGACTTCTTGGCAGTGTAGTTGGGCTTCGCAGCAGCCTCTGGTTTAGCTATCTCCTTCCAGGTAGCAGCCAAATCGATGTTCTTCTCAGTTATCTCCTTCAAACCAGAAGAAATGAGATAACACTTAGCAACTAAGTCCGCAACAGTCAACTTGATTTCTTTGTCGTGGACCGATTAGTGGATCTCATCGTCGTGAACTTGGGCATTCACATAAACCATGGCAATCTCTTCGAGATAGGTGTGCAAGAAATCCAAGGTTAAGAACTTCTTGAGACCAGCTTTCTCAAGCTTTTCAGGTATCTTCTTTGCTATAGCCTTGTCCACGCCTTGCTTGACAAAACCATCAAAGTCCACAGTCGCTCCAGTGTGGATCTTCTCAGCTAACTTCGCGTAATCATATGATGGAGCCATTTCAGAGTTTGAATTAGAGATTTGAACAGAACAAAACTAGGGTTTTCATTTTGGTTGCAGAGAGAAAAATCCCTTGGTTGCTTTGAGAGTAAGGCTGTTTTGTGAGGAGAGAGAAAATTTTATTTCTCTATATATGGGATATAAGGGGACGATTTTTGGAATCCAAAAAGGTGGAACAGATCAATGGTTGAGATCACGTCTTTGAAACCGCATTAATTTTCCCGCATTAAATGTAGTAGCATTTATATCCAATCATGGGTAAAACGGGCGTATGATTTTACTGACATCATAATTACTGCTAACGTCAAACCTAAAAACGTTCTTGCTCGCAGAAAACGACTGTGTTTTGTCACTTAGCTCATAAATAACTCAGCTATCTTCATAAGTGACTTGACTCTACTTCTCTCTTGACTTAATAATCACTCACTTGTGCAGCTAACTTAATACAGTTGACTAGCCGTCTTGGCTCTTTCACTAGGCTGATAAGTGAATCTTTGCTGAAATACTTTTCTTTGTTCTTTAACCCTGCTGATTGAGTCTTCTGAGCCTCCTAACTCAGCTCAATCAATCCAAGCTCATTCTTAAGCTCTTCAAATCTTTATTCACATAAAGGCTTAGTGAATATATCAGCTAATTGCTTATCAGTTGATATGTATTACAATGTGATGTCTTTGTTTTCAACATGATCTCTTATAAAATGATATATGATATCAATGTGCTTGGTTCTAAGCGCAATACTTGATTTTGAGTAATTGCAATCGCACTTGTGTTGTCACACATAATTGGAATCTCTCTTTCTTGTATATCATAATCTCTCAGTTGTTGTCTCATCCATAAGACTTGGGCACAACAGATGCCTGCAACAATGTACTTTGCTTCAGCTGTGGATGTAGCTACTGAGTTTTGTTTCTTGATAAACCAAGAAACCAATATATTTCCAAGCATTTGACAGGTACCAAATTTACTTTTTCTGCCAACTCTACATCCAACATAGTCTGAGTCTAAGTATCCAATCATCTTGAATCCACCTTTCTTTGGATACCATAAGCCAACTTCTTGGCTTCCCTTCAAATATCTCAGGATTCTCTAGGATGCAGTCATATGACTTTCCTTTGGAGAATATTGAAATCTGGCACATACACCTACAACAAAGGTGATGTCTGGCCTACTTGCTGTTGAATAGAGCAAAGATCCAATAAGAGCTCTATATCTTGTTTGATCAACAACTTTGCCTTCTACATCCATGTCCATTTTGACTGAAGTATTCCTGGGAATCTTCACAGATGACTTCTCTTCCATACCAAATTTCTTCATTAATTCTCTGGTATATTTGGTTTAACTTATGAAGGTTCCATCCTTCATTTGCTTGAGTTGACGACTTGGAAAGAAAGTCAGCTCTCCCATCATACTCATCTCAAATTTCCCTTGCATGAGATTTGTGTATTTGTCACACAACTCTTTGTTTGTGGATCCAAAGATGATGTCATCCACATATATATGAACAAGCAGTATGCTCTTCCCATCTTAAATTCTAAAGAGTGTCCTATCAACCTTGCCTTTGGTGAATACATTGTCTATAAGAAACTGAGACAATGTGTCATACCAGGCTCTTGGTGCTTGTTTTAAACCATATAATGCATTGTTGATCTTGTAGACTTTATCTCCAATAGTTTTCTGCTCAAAACCTGGAAGTTACTCCACATAGACTTCTTCTTCCAAAATCTATGCCCTCATCTTGGCAATACCCTTTGGCTACCAATCTTGCTTTGTTTCTTACTACAGATCCTTCTTCATTCATCTTGTTTCTAAATACCCACTTAGTACCAATAATATTTTGGTGGGTAGGTCTCTGAACTAGTTCCCAAACCTTATTTCTTTCAAATTGATTCATCTCCTCCTACATAGCAAGAATCCCATGTGTGCCATCCAATGCTTGTGACACATTTTTAGGTTCAATCTGGGAAATGAAACAAGTGAACATAGCTTCATGTTGAGTTCTGGATCTGGTTCTTACTCTTTCTCTAACATCTCCAATGACTAGCTTTGGAGGATGGTGTCTCAGCCATCTCACATCTGGTTGGAGTAAGTCTGCTGGATTCAGTCATCTCGCAGCTAAGTTGTCTTGAACAAATTCCTTATCACCATTCAACTGCAGACTTTCTAGCTGTCATTGAGATTCAGCTATCACATCTTTATTTGGGACTCTTCTTAATAGTTAGCTGATTCATCTTGTCAGCTAACTCATCAATGTCCTCTCTATTAGCATTAGGTTCATCAAAACCCATATGGATAGATTCTTCTATGACCATAGTCCTTTTGTTCAGCACTCTAAAAGCTTTACTCTTATCTGAGTATCCCAAAAGGATACCTTCATCAGCTTTAGCATCAAAAGCTTTCAAGTTGTCCTTGCCATTATTGTGAATGAAGCACTTACATCCAAAGATGTGAAAATATACAATATATGGCTTCCTCCCTGTCCAAATTTCATAAGGGGTTTTGGACAATTGCCTATTGATCATACACATATTATGAGTGTAGCAAGCAGTACTAATAGCTTCAGCCCAAAATCTTTTAGACAATCCAGCTTCAGCTAACATGGTGCTTGCAGCTTCCTTGAGAGTTATGTTCCTTCTTTCAGCTACTCCATTCCGTTGTGGAGTTTTTGTAGCCGACAACTCATGAACAATACCATTTTCTATGAAATATTGAGTTATAATCCCATTGATAGACTCAGTTCCTCTATCAGACCTTATCTTGATAATGGTTTAACTCTTCTCATTTTGAACTCTTCTCATCAGCTGAGGAAGCTTCTGCAAAGTTTCCTTCTTTTTACACATAAAGATGGTCCATGTGTATCTTGAATAATCATCTACTACCACTAAGGTGTATTTCGTTTCACTAATGTTGGTTGGTTCAACAGGACCAAATAAATCCATATGCAATAAGTGCAATATCCTGGATGAAGAAGGACTTGGCTTGTCCTTGAATGAAGACTTTATTTGCTTTCCCATCTGGCATGCATCACAAATGCTTTCCTTCTTGTATATTGAGTCTGTCAATCCTTCCACAAGATGACTTCTTGCAAGCTTCTTGATTGTCTTGAAGTTCATGTGACTTAGCTTCTTGTGCCACAGCCAACTTGATTCGGTTGTGCCCTTTGCTAGCAGACATGTGCTTGGTGTAGCAGTTGACCAATCCAATACATACATGTTTTTCTGTCTTGATCCTTGTAGCACAATTTTATTTGATTCATCATCTTTTATTTGGCAAACTCCCATGTTGAATCCTACATTGTAGCCTTTGTCACAGAGTTGGCTGATGCTCAGCAGATTGAAATTGAGCCCTTCAACATAGGATATATCTATGATCTCTAGTCCATTCTTCTTTAGGTATCTTAGGCCTTTGATCTCTCCTAGAGCTTTATTTCCTCCAAATATGACTTTAGCACCTCTTATTTCCTTGAACTTTGAAAGATTTTTCTTGTTGCTTGTGATGTGTTTGGAACACCCACTATCCATGTACCAGGTTCCTTGGAACTTAGTTGTTTCTTGAACCTGAAATCAAGGAAAGTAGTTTTTAGGTACCCATACTTGCTTGGGTCCTGAGGGGTTAGCATTATAAGGTGATCCAACCAACCTACATCCAAAAGGTCTGACTCTAAGAGGTTGCCACCTATCAGTTCCATAATCATAATGAACATTAGCAAATTGTTTAGGAGTTTTAGGCTCATACAACTGTCTCTTTTGTCTGTATGCATGTGTGTGCTTGTGCATTTGCTTTCTTGGGATAGTAATGAGACTTTTGTGCATATTGGGCTTTGTGCTTGGGTGCATATATGTGCTTATTATACTTTCTTTGCCTTGGGAATGACCTATTTTGAGTCTGAGGTCTTTGCCATTTGGGCTTATCCCTTAGGACTTGGCCGATGTCTCATTTGATTGTTCCCATCCGCTTGGCTAGGATAATTTCTACCATCCCATCATATGGTTTTCTTTGCTGAAACCTCTGGGGCTTTCGGTAGTTCTTTTTAGATTTCACAGAATATTTTCTGTTTGGAGTCTGCTGATGGACTCTTTTCAATTTTGTTTTAGCTGTCCTGTCAGCATACTCTGCTGGCTTTTTGTCTTTACCTTTGTATCCAAGGCCAGCACGGTTTTGATTGTGTTTGTGGGTGCAACATATGGTGCTTTGAATTTTTGGACTGCCTCACTACTTGAGGATCCTTTTTCCATTACCACTCTTGGAGATTGGGCATGCACAAAGGAATTCAATCCAATGCCTGTCTTATCTCCACTTTTCTTTTGAATCATTATAAGTTCATCCAATGATTTAGATGCCTTAGTGAATGATGCAATCACATTTTTCAAATCATTTTCCCTCTTTTCTGTTGCAGCTAAGTCAGCTTGAATCTTAGCTATTTCAGCCTTCAGCTTTGTATTCTTAGCAGCTATGTGACTTAGTGTACTCAACTCCTTAGTCAGCTGTGAGTTTTGGATTTTGAGTTGGCTGTTTTCCTTATTTAAAAGTGTGTGTGAGGTATTTACATGCTCAAAATCTTTCATCATTTTACCTAATGAATCATAAAGATCAGTGGGTGATGAATTGTTTGTGTCACTATCACAATCATCAGAATTAGAATGAGATGAGTTAGAATGTACCTCATCTCCTTGTTCTATGGGCATGAGGCATATCAAAGCCTCTTTTTTTGTGTCAGAGGGGTAGTTAGCTTCACTGCTGTCCGACTCAGCTGGTTCCTTACACTTGGCTATGTCAGCAGCTTCAGCAACCAACATGGCTTTCTTCTTTTCTTGTCTCCTCTCTCTGAAGACTATTCTTTCCTCCTCATTTCTGTACTTGTTGACTGGTGGATAGGGACAGTCAATAGCAAAATGTCCTTGTTGTCTGCAGTTCCAACACAGGCTTTCAGCTTTCTGGAAGTCTGCTCTTTTAGCTCTTTGATTATCAGCTCTCTGATATTTAGTCCTTTGATGGTCAGCTCTCTTTGCTGGTCTAGCATCCCTTGCTTTGGAGGGTGCTGAGTGTCTCCTGGATGATTCACCCTTGTTTCTCTTGTAGTTCTTATTGAAGAACTTGTTGAACCTTTTCACCATAATAGCAATCTCCTCCTGGTCAATGGGTTCTTTAGATTCTGCTCTTTTGGACTACTAGCCATGAGTGAAGCTATCTTGGGTACAACTGTCTTTTCTTGTTCCTTTCTTCTGAGCTCGAATTCATAGGCTTTAAGGTCTAAGAGCAGCTCATGGTTGGATGTTCTTGTAAGGTCCATTGAATGTCTCAAAGCCATCACCTTCATTTCCCACTCAGCTAGGAGTGATCTGAGAATTTTCATACACATTTCCTTTTGTGCATATTCCTTGCCTAGAGCTGAGAGCTCATTGGTTTGTCCAAGTTGTATCTTTTTCTATCCTCGTTGGTCCACTCGCATCGTGGATTTTCCACCATAGCAGGTCTAGGTTCAGAAGGTGCAACATCTTCTCCTTCAGTAGGAACAACTCTTCTTACAACTGTATTGACTTTTAGTATTTGTAGTGGTCTATCCTCAATGATGAACCACATCTCATCGTATAAGGCTGAAAGATGTTCCTACATACGTATTTCCAGTCATCAAATTCTTCAACAATAAACATATGAATGCGAGCTAGATTTGCTTCCATGATAATAACTTTGCTTTAAAAGAAATGTTTCAAAACTGCAAGTGTTGTTTCTTTTGAAAAAGAATGAGATCTATTTAGTAACCAGTGCGGAAGGCTCAATGAACCAACCGCTCTAATACCACTTGTAAGTCCCAAGTGGTGATAAGTAAAGTCTAGAATGGGGGGAGAGGGTTGAATAGACTTTACCAACTTTTCGATTTTAGTCCTTTTAATAAATTCAGAGTAGACTCAAGTCAGCTAAGTCCTTGGTGGACAGCTAAGTTTACTTGCACAGTAGAGTTAGCCACTCAACAGACTCGACTGAGCTATTGATAGTATAACTCAGTTGATTCAGTTAACAATTTAAAAATTCAGTTGACTTGGTTTTTAATAGCGGAAGACTTTCACCCTTAGTTTTGAATACGTTTTTCAACATTTGTTTAAACTTAGTTATTATCAGTTGACTTAACAATATAACAAATAGCAATAATGATAATGTGCAAGAAAGTAAGTATACTGAATGTAAAAGGCACAAGAAATTTATAGTGGTTCAAGGATGGGGTAATTCCTCTAATCCACTCTTCTCCAACCACTGGAGGAGTCCACTAATGTAACTTTGACTTTGTTACAAAATGGTTACAGTCCAAGACAACTTTGATCACACAACAAGTTTCTGTTGGGACTCAGCTTCTTCACAAGATGGCTGTCCTGCTACTTCAGCTTCTTCAAACTTTTGGATTTATTCACACAGCCCTCCAACAAGTTTAAAGCCTTCTGTTTCGATCTGGAACCTTACTACACCTCCTTCAACCTTGGAGAGTAGATCCCTTGTTCTTTGAAACAAGTTTTTTCTCTTCAACAAATGAAGTTGTCTTTCCTTCACTGAATGTGTTGGATCGATTTCCTTCGAGTTTAGGCTTGAGGATATGATTTGAATGCTTGAGAGATATTGATTTGCTTTGCTTGATTTCTCTTGTATGTCTCAGATTGCATAAGTCACTTGGGTAACCTTCTCTCAAATGAATCCTCAGCATTTTGTAGTGGCAGTTCAAAAATGTATCCGTTGAAGAGTTAGATGCATTTTCAAACTCCACTTCTAGGTTGTTGGCTTGTTTTGTCTTGTAGCTTTGATGTTGATTGTACCTTGAATTTAATTTTCTGCAGCCTTTCCTTAAACTCTTCTTGATTTCAGATACATCTCATTGACTCCTTGATTTTTGCACTATTTCAGCAAAACAACTTTAAGGTAGGCAGTCTGGCACATGCCTATTTCCGGCAAAAACATGACTTTGCTGACAACGAATCTCTTTAGCTTTCTTTGATCCTTTTTTTCACGCATAATCGCTTTGTGATCAACTCCAATGATTTTGTAATTACTATACTGTCCGTCAGCTGACTGAGACAGCTTTTCTACCACTTGACTGATACTTGACTTCACTTCACTCAGCTGCCATACAGCTGTGTCTTCTCTTCGATCTTCAGTCCAGTCCTGCAATCTTCAACTTGGCTATTTCTACCCAGCTTACATAGACCTACCTATTACAAGTTGATTTACTTTTCAATTGAGACGGCAACTTCCTAATCTATGTTTTACATGGTATCATTAAAATCTATTACATAAATTTGCCAACAGTACCTCTACTCAACTCTCCCGTGCAACAACTCTACTCCTAGGTGGAGGCTATGCTGATACATGGGTCGAGGGGCCTCATCTAGGCTTTTCCACTCGGACTCATCCTCATAAGCTTCTTCATTCGGCCTCAAACTCATCCTCATCAGCCTTTTCGTTCGAATTTAAGATTGGTAAAAGCTCGATGACTCCCTCACCAACATAACATAGCTCTAGAGCTAATAGAGAAATTATAAAAGCCCATGGGCAAAGGCGGGAACCAAACAACAGAACTAGACACTAACCAGTCGGCAACACCCCAACCCTCGAGCAAAACTGACTAAAAGCCAAAATTAGACTTGAAATGTATGAGAAATCCAGAGAAAATGGAGAAACATGGAAGAAGAATGGAATGGAGGGCTCGGGATGCCCCCCGGAGGTGCACCCTCCCCGAACTGGAAGGGCGCACCTTGAAAGGCGTGGGAAGGCACCCTCTCCTGTGCACTCTCGGCGCCATCAAGCGTGCTCCCTCGGCTCCCGGGCCGTTCTCCCTCTCCTTAACACTTGATTCATCTCACTCCTCACTCCAACTCTCCATGAACATTTTTCTCAACTCTCAAACAAGATTTCACCAAGTGTTTAACTAAACAAGGAAATTGAAAATTGGAGAAAAGTAGAGAGAGAAATTTTATCTTTTGAAGACATGGTCAAAGAACTTTTCCCAAGCTTTTCCTTGTGAAGAATGACCAATGTATCTGAAGACAATACAAGACAAAAAATAAGACAAGTCAAATGTGATATCATTCTAGCTCACGCACTACTCCATGATTCCGCAACACCGGAGTTGGGGGGATATGTTGTGGGCAAAATTATTATTATTATTATTATTATCAACTTCCTAATATATGTTTTACATGGTATCATTAAAATCTATTACATAAATTTGCCAACAGTACCTCTACTCAACTCTCCCGTGCAACAACTCTACTCCTAGGTGGAGGCTATGCTGATACATGGGTCGAGGGGCCTCATCTAGGCTTTTCCACTCGGACTCATCCTCATAAGCTTCTTCATTCGGCCTCAAACTCATCCTCATCAGCTTTTTCGTTCGAATTTAAGATTGGTAAAAGCTCGATGACTCCCTCACCAACATAACATAGCTCTAGAGCTAATGGAGGAATTATAAAAGCCCATGGGCAAAGGCGGGAACCAAACAACAGAACTAGACACTAACCAGTCGGCAACACCCCAACCCTCGAGCAGAACTGACTAAAAGCCAAAATTTGACTTGAAATGTATGAGAAATCCAGAGAAAATGGAGAAACATGGAAGAAGAACGGACTGGGGGGCTCGGGATGCCCCCCGGAGGTGCACCCTCCCCGAACTGGAAGGGCGCACCTTGAAAGGCGTGGAAGGCGCCCTCCCCTGTGCACTCTCGGCGCCATCAAGCGCGCTCCCTCGGCTCCCGGGCCGTTCTCCCTCTCCTTAACACTTGATTCATCTCACTCCTCACTCCAACTCTCCATGAACATTTTTCTCAACTCTCAAACAAGATTTCACCAAGTGTTTAACTAAACAAGGAAATTGAAAATTGGAGAAAAGTAGAGAGAGAAATTTTATCTTTTGAAGACATGGTCAAAGAACTCTTCCCAAGCTTTTCCTTGTGAAGAATGACCAATGCATCTGAAGACAATACAAGACAAAAAATAAGACAAGTCAAACGCGATATCATTCTAGCTCACGCAGTACTCCATGATTCCGCAACACCGAAGTTGGGGGGATATGTTGTTGTCAAAATTATTATTATTATTATTATTATTATTATTATTATTATTATTATTATTATTATTATTATTATTATTATTATTATTATAGTCACGCATTTATTTAATCTTATTAATTGTCCATTAATTATTGGGCTACAGATGAAATAACCCAACCCACGAGGCTTGGATCAGGCCCACACACCATTTTCTCTTACGCGATCTATGAGGCCCGCTAACCAGGTATATTAAGGTTCTTTCATTTTATTTGTAAGTTAATTCAGACAATTCGCATAATTCACATTGAATACCTTATTTACTGCTCTGGATTTTCTCTCATTCACTGTGCTGACTTGAGCAACGGAGGGGCCTCTCTTGGACAATCCCAGGACCCTCTAACATTTGTTGGTGTTGAAGATAAGTTCCCATCACAGAAGAGTTCCAGTTCCAGAGGAAGAAGACTTTAACTTTATCAGAAACCCTAACTTGGAGTTATTTACAGAAAAAGGCAACATCACTAAGCAAATTGTGCATTCAATACCGAGTACTAATAGTATACCTCCTTTGCAGTCGGGATTGATCTGGGGTACATTCTCCGTATAAGTTTCACCATTATATTACAGTTGGGATCAAGTTTAAATTGTAATACATTATTTAAAATTATGTGTATTATTGTCAAAATATATTTTAGAAATTTTATATAAGAGGGTGATATTACTTCATTGCATCTTATATGAGGTATTACTTATCCAACAAAAATTATCAATTGTACGAGTTTGGAGTTTTATCATTAACCATCATAACCAACACTAAAAGCTTTGGCATAGAGTTTATAGTTTAATATATTCAACCTAATCAAATAAAGTAAAATAAACTTTGAGATACGAATAATGAATAAATTCACTTTGCTATTGATGAGGATAATTTTTATATTGACACATGGCATTATGAGGACATGTACCACTAATTAAGATGATAATTATCTAGTGATAAGACTTATCTTAACTGACTAAGAAGTCCGAACTCGGGAAAATTGCTAAGGAGTCTAACCTCGAGAGGACTCCTTCTCCAGGTGGGTGACCAAGGTCTATAAAAGAGGACCTTGGCTCTAGGTAAGGAGGATATGAAAAAAAATTCACAATCTCTCTACGAGCAAACACTGAATTAAGTATCGGAGTATCTATCCCTAGGGATAACCCCGGGATTCTATTTTGCAGGTTCACACCAACGTCCGATCAATCTCAGATCTTTGGCTCCAACCGTTCAGCTCTTTGTTCGACTTCAGATCTCCATCTTGGCATTGTAAGTCATCAGATTAGTCTCTGGATTTTTATACATCATTAGTTGGCGCTGTATGTGGGATTGGCGACTAGATTTGAGCAATAATGCGGCCAGGGAAAAAATATACGAAGAATAATCAAATGACGCATGTTAAACCTCAACCCATAGAACATGCCGAGGGTAGTCTTGCTAACTCTCGTGCATCAAGACATGAGGATGGTCCTATTCGCGAACATAGTCTTTGGGATAATCAAGGAGTCCCGACTGTAGACGCACAACATCTACAAAAGATGGAAGAAGATCTCCGTGAACTGAAATTGATAATGAGAGGACTCATTGACAAAGAGGGGTCATGGGATAATAGGCTTAAAAAGAGAGAAATTAGCCATGCCCAAGGGTCCAAGGCTTCAACGATGAAACTCAAGTCAAATCCAAAAGGGACCCCAGAAAGGCTGGCAATGAGATCGTTGAAGAGAACAATCTTAAATAAAAATTAGAAGAAATGAACGAAAAATTAGGGGTAATGTGGAAGGAAGTCAAGAAGCTGAGCACCAATCTTTTATCCCACTGTTCGTTGAAGGCATCATGAGGGAAGAAATTCCATCTAGCATTAAGATGCCTCAGATGCAGAATTATGATGGAACTTTGGACCCTCAGGATCATCTTGAGAATTTTCAAGCTTATATGATGCTTCACGGGGAGACCAACGTCATCAAATATCGAGCGTTCTCTACTATATTGAGAAAAAGTGCAATGGTTTTGTTTTTTGTCATTGCCTGCAGCATCCATCTCATCTTTCAAGAAATTGGCTCAGGAGTTCCTCAACCACTTCGTGAGCAACAAAAGATACAATAAGGCCTCAACGTATCTTATAGGTGTCGGTCAAAAATAGGATGGATCTTTGAGAGATTTCATCCAACATTTCAACAAAGCAGCCCTTGAGATAGAATATCTTGACCAATCAGTGGCCTTGGGAGCACTCATGAATTGATTCTGGAAAAATCATCACGATTTGCCTTTTCCATGGCAAAGAAGCCTCCGCTGACTTTAGCTTACCTCTTCAACAGGGCAGAAAATACATCAACGCTGAATAAATGTCCAAGGTTGGGATAGAGTCTGAGCTTGAGTCTTTAGACAGAAAGAGAAAAAAAGACGATAATGGCAATCATGAACAAGGAAAGAATACGGTTTAGGATAGGTAGTTTGTCACTATGAACTCCTCGAAAGATTGAACAAACCCTCCCTTATGCGCACAAGAAGTGGGGGGCAAGTGATGAAGATTATTTTTACATTAACACATGGCATTATGATGACGTGACACGTGTACCATTAAGATGATAATTATCTGGTGATAAAACTTATCTTAATTGACTAAGAAGTCCAACCTCGGGAAAATTGTTAAGAAGTCTAACCTCGGGAGGAGTCCTTGTCCAGATGGGTGACCAAGTTCTATAAAAGAGGACATTGTCTCTACGTAAGGTGGGTATGAAAAAAAACTCACAATCTCTCTATGAGCAAATACTGACTTAAGTATCGGAGTATATGCCCCTAGGGACAACGTCGGGGTTTTGTTTCACAAGTTCACACCAATGTTCGATCAACCGTGGATCATTAGCTCAAAGAATTCAACACTTTGATCGACTTCGGATCTCCATCTTAGCATTTTAAGTCTTTAGATTAGTCTTTAGATTTTTATACATCATCAGTTGGCACCGTTTGTGGGAACGATGACTAGATTTGAGCTATAATACCGCAATAAAAAAGAGTACTGAGAATAGTCAAAATACGCATATTGAACCTCGACCCATGGAACATGCCGAGGGTAGTCGTGTTAACTCTCCCATCTCTAGACGTGGGGATGATCCTATTCGCGAACATAAGCCTCGGATGATCAAGGAGTCTCGACGTAGATGCCCAACATCTAAAAAAGACGGAAGAAGATTTTTGGGAAAATAAATTGTTAATAAGAGGACTCAAATGTTTATGTCAATCTTAATAGATCATAAATGAGATAATATATTGACGAACATGTATATCAAGATATTTAAAACTTTGACAAAACATCTTGCACAACAACATAGTAAAAATAGTAATGGACAAAAATCGCTAAAGCAATTTAAGAAATAACACACGTATACAATGCTTTCGCTTAAATCTTCAAGAGAGTGATAAAACTTATAAGTATACAAGAGTTTAAAAAAAATGTCCATTTAAGGTCTCCTTTAAAAGAGTTTTTGGAAATCCGAAAGTATATTATAGAGACCTCATTTTTATAAGAGATAGCTTTGAAAATTCATTTTGACAATTTTAAGACAAAAATAAAATCATGCATAATAATAAGACACAATGCGTATTAAAATTGAGAGATACGGTTTACCAATTACTCCATTTCCAAGGGTTGTGTCTTTCCCATTGTTGATAATGTCTTTCTCTTGGGAAATCATTTTGCTTTGATGATGTCTTCCCCAATTTTGCCAATTCCAACGATTGTGTCCTTCCCATTGTTGATCATAGTTTCTTCTTGGAATTTGATTTTGTTTATAATATCTTCTCCCTTGATCAAGTGGCGCAAATGTTTGTTATCGATTTAAAATTTTGAATTTTCTTTGATTTTTGTTGCGCCAAGTACCTATCTTAAAATTTTCTTGTGGTACCCTCAAGTATTTGGGTCCTTTGGGATTATCATTGGGACTTTTAGGTCTCCAATAATAATTTGAGCTATTTCTAGCCCGATAAGTATTTGCCGTGTGACCACCCTTTTTACTACAATAGAAGCATGTAATAATTCTAGAAGTATAATGACCAACATGCTTAGTGACTTGGTTCTTTTTCCTAACATCAATAACTTTGGGCTTATAGCCAAGTCTTAGTTTCAAATGATCACAACTATGAAGATCAAGAATTTTGGTCATTTTATCGGTACTCAAGTTGAATTTTAACAAATCCTTTTTCATACAATCATTATCCTTAACAAGAGTACTATTTTCTCTTTCAAGGTTTTTAACCTTATCAAGTGTGGTAGTGTGAGCACAAGAAAGTGATTCATATGAAGTAAGTAAACTACCCTTTTCATTTTTCAAAATATTGAATTCCTTTTTTCAAATTTTTGTATTTAAAGAGCAAGCTTTGGAATTCATTTTGAAGCTCATCAAAATTATTTTGCAAATCATCATGTAATTCATTACTAAAAGAGGTAGAAGAGTTAGGGCGTACCTCATTGTCTTCGTTGATGTCCACTAAGCATTGCTCGGCTTCTTCATCGTCGGAAGTTGTAAGAAGCCATCCCATGTTGTTGGATTTGATGTTGTATCCGATTGAGAGGTAGATGCTTTTAAATGGCTCTTTTCATTTGCATATACCTCATAGATAGCTTCTAATATTTCCCACGCTTCATGTGCCGATCGTATTCTCGAATATGACCGTATTCCGTAGAGGTAAGTGAACAATGAAGAATATTTAGAGCTTTACCATTTATGGAGATAATTTTCTTGTCTTCATCATTGGGCTCCTTGAGGACTTTGGAGGTGTGAGGTCCGTCTTTCATCGGGATGGATTCTCCATTAATAACCATGTTCCAAATATCGAACCCACAACTTTGTAAATAACATTCCGTTCTTTCTTTCCAAAATGCATAATTTTTGGAGTCGAATAGTGGTGGTCTGTTGGTGGAGGCGCCGGTAGGATACACTTCATTCGTAGCCAATGATCATTCCTCTTTACTCGCGATGTGGAACGAGCTTGCCAAAGAGTTTGGCTTTGATACCACTTGTAAGTCCAAATGGCTACGATAATCTAGAGGGGGTGAATAGATTATGCCCATTTTCTCGATTATGCCCTCTTTTTTGGATGTGATAAGCAAAGACAAGAATGGAAGTGCGGGAAGTAAATAACACACGTCGATTTAAAAAGCTTCACCTCACCTAGGGATTGCGTGCTCTACCACCCCAGTATATCCGGGATGGGTTTCAAAAAAGAAAAGGAATTTTATTAATAATTACCACAATTATTACAACATCACCTTACAACACCTCTTTGGAGATTATCACAATCTCCCTTGAAGATTACCACAATCTTCTTTGCAACGGAACCTTGTGAAGATCACTACAATCTTCCAACTTGAAGAGCACCAAACTCTCCAACACCTCGAAGAGCACCAAACTGTTCAACACCTCGAAGAGCACCAAACTCTTCCACAAGAAGATTACCACAATCTTCTTACACCTAACACCTAAGATCACCCAAGTGTGTTCTTACCATAAGAACACTCACAAGGATATCTTGTGTTGAATGATGAACCCAAATTTAAGATTACAACTCGATAATGAATAATGCAATTTAAGTGCAAGTGTAATCAAGAATCAAGCCTAGACCTCAAGATGTGAAAGTGAAAGACCTTAGGCTATTACAACAAGAATGTTGAAATATAAGAACAAAAGTATTTGCTTGAATGTATCTTGTTGTGCTGTAGTATTCTCTCTTCTTGTGTTACTTCAATTCTTCATCTATTTATAGAGAATGTCTTGAATTTGATAGGCTCGTCCTAGGAGATTGAAATCTGTAAAAAATTGCAGGACAAATGAATATAGCTATTAGAGATTAACACCATAAATTGAGGAAAAGTTGTCTGTTGCACAACGGTTAGAATGTCGACCTCTAATACAGAAAATGAATTAAAAATGAAACCCTGAACAAAAAAACATCACTTGGACCGGTCTAGAGGGGTTGGACCGGTCAACACCTAGCTCGACCGATCGCCCCCCATAGGGACCGGTCCAATCTCTTGAAAATGTGATACAGTAAGGTTTGATTCCATTCAGACACCGGTCGGCTTTTTGCGTGACCTGGCGACCTCCAGGAAATTTTCAAATGTCTCGTTTCTGTTTGAAAACTCAACTTCAGATACGGATTGCCCTACAGGGCGACCGGTTGAACACGGGACAGAAGTGTTACCCAATTTTTGTCGAAAAATAAACTTCAAGAAATACTCTAAAAATTAGTAAAAACATTTTAGATCGATCGGAAGTATTTGGACAACATTTAGAAATATTATTTTGGTGTAAAAACACATTAAAACAAAATCATTAAAATCATGATAAAAATATTAATCTAACACCGAGGTGCGTTATCCAAAGATCGAGCAGTTGGATTTCATAGTAGTGGTCTCAGCTCGTAATTTGAGAACATATTTCCAAGAGCATATTGGTACTGCTCACTGACCAACCTCTGAATCAAAATTTTCAAAAGCCAGAGACCTTAGGGAGGTTGGTGAAATGGTCTATTGAGTTCAGTGAATTCGACATTCAATTCCAACCTCGACCAGCTATAAAAGCTCAAGAGATAGCCTACGGGAAAACCCATGGGATAGCCCATTGGAAAGCCCAATGGATAGCTCCCGATCGTTATCAAAATAAGACATATTAACTAACTAAGGAGTCCGACCTCGAGAAAATTGCTAAGGAGTCTAACCTCAGGAGAAGTCCTTGTTCAGGTGGGTGACCAAGGTCTGTAAAAGAGGACCTTGGCTCTAAGTAAGGGGGATACGAAAATGAAAAACTCACAATCTCTCTACGAACAAACACTGACTCAAGCATTGGAATATCTATCCCTAGGGACAACCCCAGGGTTCTGTTTTGCAGGTTCACCAACGTCCGGTCAATCTCGGATCTTTGGCTCTATTCATTCAACTCTATGATTGACTTTGGATCTCCATCTTGACAATGTAAGCCCTCAGATTTGTCTCTGGATTTTTATACATCATCAACTATATATAGAAAAAGGATACTCATTTATTGTTTTATATACCTAATAGATGAATTATAACATGAATATTGTAGTAGTACTAGCTATGCAGACTAACATTGTAATTGATTGGGAGCACTTTTTAGATGGACTTTTGGATATAAAAGTCTATTTCCATAATAATATATGTTTGCTGATTAATTTAAAATGGGCTTTTGGATAAATCACTCATTCAAAAGTCCGTTTTAGAGAAGTTAGAATTGAGGCTTTTTGAGAAATCACTTATTAAAAAGTCCATTTTTTAAATGGAATTTTGCATAAGTGCTCCCAAACATGAATATTATTTTCCTCATTGCAAATGCAAAATGTTGAATTTATAGGTAATCAGCTGAGAAGGTGAAAAGGGGCTTTAGGAAACACTAGAAGAGAGGAAAAGTCGGCCGGTAGATTCGACGTCCAATGGATTGGGAGATTAAAGTTAAATAAAATGGACGTTTAGCCAGACCGAAGCCTATTCCAGTTAAACTTTGAGTCAAATCAAAAGGGTAAAATTTATCAATCATTGATATGAGACATGGGTACGATACGACACAGGCATAGAGATTCGTCGTGCTTTGAAATTTTAAGATAGGGGTACGATATATATAAATAGAAAATTATATTATTTTATATTATTTAAAATATAGGCATACTAAGTACAATTAAAAATAATAATATATCAAGCATGAAAACTAAAATTTCATAAATACTAAAATCTGAAATGTGGTAACTCACATAGACACAAAAAAATATGTTGAAAATATCAGCAATAGAATAATTTCTATATCTTTTCATATATGGATTTATAAGACTTCATATGGATGTGATATTGGGAGTATTTGCACTCACTAAAAGAAGTGCTTTTTTGGCTTAAAAATAGCACTTTTTAGTGTTTGCAAGTGTCAACTTTTGCTTCTTATTCTGCTTCATTTAATTAGAATCCAAAAGCAGAGAGATGAGCACTTGAATTCTGCTTCTGCTTCTGGCTTTATTTTTACTAATAAATAAGCAATTTTATAACTTTTTTATCAAACACCATCAACTTCTGATTCTCAACATTTTTTTTTTTCAAACGCTACCAACTTTTGATTCTCAACTACTTCTACTTTTTCTATAATAGATCGATTCTTCTAAAAGTAGAAGTTTTTGCAAACAGTCCCATTGTTTCATTCAAATTGGGATGTCTATAATCTAGCCGATTTCTTATTAACAATTGTATTGTAGATATATATATTCATGGAGTATCCATAACATATCGGATAAGGTATCGTATCCAATATGTATTTGGTACGAATACGTCATCCTCACATAAGTATCCGTATTTCCTAGGATAAAATATTTCGAATAATAAATAAAGGGGAACATATAAAAACAAAATAGGTTTGTGTTTTGCCAATTGAATTATGGGAAATTAGAATAAATTCGGAGTACCTTATGTTAATTGAGATATATATAATGATAAAAACTCATATGAGACGGTCTCACGAGTTAATTTCGTGAGACGGATCCTAAAATGATCCATACTAGCTCACCCATTTGAATTTAGATCTAAGTTGCTTTGGTTTGTAAAATAGGTTGGACCATCTCACGAATTTAAATCTGTGAGACAGTCTCACATGAGACTTGCTCATATATAAAAGGGTTGAAATAATATTCAAAAAGGATTAGATGAGAATTGTTTCTAAAGTAGGCTTTGATCTTAAGAGTAAAATAAGAATATCAAAAAGAGAATCTCCTGTAAGACCATCTCACGAGTTAATATCTGTAAGACGAAGCCGCAAACCCAAACTCAATATCAAACCAAAAATGAAAAAAAAAAACTCATTCAATTCCCCTTCTTCCCTTTCGTAGGAAATATCGTTTCCTTCAAAATCACACTATCCACTGCCACCAATATTTCGGCCTACATCTTGAGGTTGTCCAAGCTCAAGTACAAGGCAAACATAGAGGGAAGGATAATAAGTAATTGGTATTTTTGAAAAACATTGAACATGATATACCCAAGGCCGGTCCCATGAATTTTTGCATGAGTTGAACTTTAAATTTAGTTTTTTTTAATACAAACTTAAAGACATAAAACAATAAAATAAAGAATAATATGCAATATATAAAACAAATCTATACTTCTATTATAGTTAAAATAATAGACATTCATGTTAAAAAATCTAAATAATTATTTAAATATAACTCGCAGTACGATTTGAAGCAAAAAATATTTATCGAGTCTGTGTATAAATACTAATTCTGGCAGGCTCTCTTTTGTTATTATTTTGTCTTTTTAATCTGACAAAATTTAATTTAGAACGTTAAGAAAAATTAAATATTGTAGTTTTGTTATTAACTACCAAGACTACAAGGTCAAAGGAATATGGATCCTTTATTTTTGGTGGGAGAGCTTTTAATTTTTTTATCCAAATCAAATTAAAAAAATATCATGCAGTTATGGGAGCTCGAACCCGGATGCGTGAACTTTAAAGGTTTTAAGGTGGGAGGCAAAACCATTATACAAGACTCATACTTTGTTGATTGTGTTATTTATTTTATATATGTAATATTTATAAAAAGTATCCAAACGATTTGGGCCTCTGATTTTTGAAATTTTTTGGAGCCCGAGTCGACCTACTCCTTCGACTAAAAGGAGGAGACGCCCTAGATATACCATATAGAAAAATTAAAAGCTATACATTCAGATGTAAATTCCCTGGAGGTTTGCTCCCTAACCTCCTCTGTTTGAACCTATTGATGATGGTTTATTACTCCAGTAATACCATTACAAAGTTAGGAGGAAGGAAGAAGAAGAAGAAGAAGAAGAAGAAGAAGAAGAAGAAGAAGAAGAAGAAGAAGAAGAAGAAGAAGAAGAAGAAGAAGAAGAAGAAGAAGAATAGTACGCAAGGGAAAAAAACATGTTGCTAACTAGGGGCAGAGCTAGACATATAACTTTGGGAGACTAATTAATTTTTGGGGTCTAAATCAATAAAATAAATAAATATGTGATACTAAAAATTAATATCTTAAATAAAATATACATAGAATTAATTGGGTTTATAAAAAGTTTGGGGGGGAGGGGGGAAGCCCCCACGAATACAGAAGGATATGCCCCTGCTGCTAACAAAAAAAACCCAATTGCGCCTCGTCATCGTTGTCTTCAAGAGTAGTAGAGAAGAAAAGGTCATTGTGCTACATTTCATGATTGAGCTGTAAAATTATATTTGTTATTTTTTCTTTCACCACAAAAAATCACGTTATAATTGGAGAGAGGAAACCTCTATCAGATAATTAAACATTCATTCAACCACCCGTGTTGCATAAACATATGATGCTTTTGTAGCTTTAATACAATGTTGAACTAAATATATATATATATATATATATGTTGAATTATAATGTATTGCAATTTTAAGCTGAAACGCATTACAATTTAAGTGAAAGGTATTACACGTTGAACGAAAAATTTAACAGTTTGAAAAGTCTTACACGTTTACGTGAAAACATATTACACATTGAAGTACAAAGTATTACTTTATTTTTCTTAAATCTGTATACTTTTCCGCAAATAAATAAAAATCGAAATGATTTTTTTTTAATAATTTGAAAAGTATTACACGTTTAATTTGAAAAAAAACTAATTTCCGTTACTTATTTTTTTAAATCACTATACAATATCGTAATAAATACTGTGTGTAGATTTCCTATTATTAAAAGTTATATATTCCTCAAAAAAAAAGTTATATATTCCTCAAGGAGATTATAGTTTATTATTGTCGATTATTCTGAAAAATGATTGATATTTAGTAAGAAGTGCCAGTTCAATTGAGAGAAACCACAAAAAAGATAATAAACTATCAGGTTAATTAATGAAATTTATATAATATTATACTTGTATCCATATTTGCTATTTTAACTATACAGGACTTGTTACCTCATAATTAATAATCATTTATAAATATTTATACACATGTAAAATTCCAATATCCTGCGGTACTTTAATTACAATAGGAAAATGGCCTTAATTTTTTTTAATGAAAGAATTCACTGATCCGTTCATTAATAACAAAATAAGTTGCGATGTTGACATGGGTGGCTACTAGTTTTGTCATAATTGGAAGTTGGCATTAATAAATGCTTATAGTCATTTCCATTAATCACCTACTCTATCTTACTATTTAATCATACTTTTTTTATTCGCATAAAACAATTTGACATCATGCGATATTTTTCGTGGAGATAGATTTTCATTATAAAGGTAGTAGAAAATGAAAATAGCAACGCGCGCGGATCGCACTTAAATTGACTAAATTGGAAATTTATTACGAAGAATTAAAAAAAAAAATGTGCTTCCTATGATACTTTTCATTTGTATTAAAGTAATTGTAGCTATAAAAATTGGACTTGAACTTCTTCGTCTTCTTTTTTTCATTTTGAAACAATCTAAATTCCATTAACATTACTAAAAAAATGAGACCGGAAGAGGGGGGGATCCCAAAAATTAGGCATAATCCCCTATTCGGTGCCACTTTGTAGTTTGGACCACACAGACATACTATTTACTTTGCCCACTTACTCCTAAAACCATATTTAGCCTATTTATTTAGGTAAAGTTTTATATACCACGAAACTAGAATTTGGTGAAGTAGTTGATATAAATGCACTAGGAGCCAACAAATACTTTTATTTTCTTCTTCAATTTTCAATAAAACTTTGATAATTCTCTATATAAGTTTTTTTTTATTAGGCTAAAGTAGAAAATCAATTCATAGAAAATTAAAGCTTGCTTGCTTGTAATTTTTTTACAAAAAGTAATGTATTTATAATTATACGAGTGAAATAGTAAAATAGAAGACTCAATATTAAATATTGAATGTATTGGAAAATTGCATCAATATCTTCTAACTTAGGAAAGATTGTACCAAATCAAACGGATCTTTAATTGATTAGCATTCATCTTGGTATTGCATCTAATATGCTATGATTCGATGATGACAGAGATTGAGATATCTTATAATTATAATATGAACTATCCCCTATTCCTTTTTTTTTTAAACAAACAACTATCCCCTATTCCTAAGACACGTTAATTTTGCAATAAGTGATGTCTTATACATATTATTTTCTCTCTATGTTTTCTTCTTGGAGAATCACGACATATAACCAAGAAGTATCATCGATTTTTAATTATGTGTTTAGGTGCAAATATATGTGCCATTTGCTAACTAAATGAATAAAATACCACAAGTTATATAATGAAATAAATATGAAATAAATGTCATATGTAACATATTTGTGAAATGAGCATTTCTAAACCTGTCATAAGACTAGAGCTGCAAATAAACCAAGCCGCTCGAATGCTATTCAAATTTCGAATCCAAAAACTATTCGTTTGAGATCGTCCATCAGGCTTAACGAGCCGAACTCGAGCTTAAAATCCAAGTTGAGTTTTTAATTGAGCTCGTAGATATTTGGTTCGCAAGCTCGCGGATATTTTCGTTTACAGGATCACGAGGCTAGGTTCGAGCTTGGCTCGTTAGTTGACCTTGTGTTCGAGATCGCTCGTTTAGTTGAGTTCGTGGGCCTATGTCAAAGCTCGTTTAGATTGTAAAATAATACAATTCCTTGCAAAAAAATATATATCTAAGGAATAAAGCTACATAAATATTGATTGAACATAGAAAACCAAAATCGAACCAATTAAATAGTATTATATAAAAGTATATATAGAACTATCTAATAAACCAAACAAAACCAAGAACATAATATAGAATAATATAATCTATATAAAAGCATACATATAATATTGAGGTATATTTAAAAAAGTTCTAGTTTTGGATATTTTTAAATTTTGGTATTGTTAAAAATTATAATATTTAAAAAGTTTAAATAGTTTGATAAAAACTGAGAAGTACTAGTCTAAATAAACAAGCAAAAACTTGTGTATCGCACGAGACTTACCTAGTAATAAATATAAATTTAGACTTCGTGATTAATATGATCATCAACCAGTAAAATCACAAGCATAAACAAATATTTAAAAGATCATATATATTAAAAAAATATTAAATATTATCAAAAACTAGTTAATCATTGCAATTTCATTTATGGTTTGCTTTTGTAGTAATAACTAATATGTAAATTTTTAGTTCTCTCTTGTGCATTTGGTTTTTACTTTTGCATTGTTACTACAGGTGATTTAGTCTTAATCTAAAATATGGTTGTTTGGGGCAAAAATGACATTTAGTAATTAAATATATAATTTGATTTATATATTGATTTAATATTAATTTTTCAATGGGCTATTAATGGAATAACCCGACCCAAAGGAGTCCGAGACTGGCCCATAGGCTAATTTCTCCTACGCGATCCATGAGGCCCGTTGCTCAGGTATAAGAACTCCTCTCTTCTTCATTTGTAAGTTAATTGTCTCATAATTGCTCCTACATATTTAATTCAGTATTTATTTACTGTTTTATTCTCTCTTGATCACCGTGTTGACTTGAGCGTCGGAGAAGCCTCCCTGGGACAATCCCCGGGGCCCTCTAACATTTGTGTGTATGCAGGCAATTTCCCATATGAAGAACTTCTAGCTCCCGAAGAAGAGACTTGAAGATTTCCTCCTTGGGAGAAAGAACTTAATCAGAAACCTTAGGTTTGGAGTATTCTGCCCCAAAAGGCATCATCATTTTGGTGCTGTCTGTGGGAAATCCAAAAGCGTACAAAGACGCAGATCCGACCTCTAGCGTATGGAGCCGGACCCTAAGCTGCAAGCCCTGGGGCCAAAGACCAGCAAGAGGAAAGGCCATCAAGAAGGCGGGAGGCCATCTACCTCTCCACCGGAAGGGCGTCGTCTCCCCCGCAAGAAGAAAGGGCATCATCACCTTCCTCTGGAGGAGCTCCACCCATTGAGGTAATCTTTCTGGCCTGGGAAGCCCTCCAAGCTCTGCTAGATGAAGCTGCCTGGAATTTCCTGAGGCATCAAGTTGTGGTTGGAGCCACGGGGAGACCATCCTGGACTCCGCCCGCCATTGAAGACCCTGATTTGGGAGGTCAATGAAGAAGAGATGAAGGATGTGGCGAGAATCGTGAAGAGCCGCCACTAGACGAAGAATCCAAAGATACTAGCTATGGAGCCAGGAATCAGAAAGAAGAACTATCACATTGAAGATGGGAGGCCAGCCCCCTCATCGGGGAGGGGCGCCACCTCCCCATAACCAAGGAGGGTGTCGTCTGCTCTTCCTGGGTGGGCTTCGTCTGCTGAGGGTGTTAGCTTGATGTGAAGAGCCCACTAGGCTTTGCTCGAAGAAGCTTTATGAGCTATTTCGATGAATCATGTTACGGTAGAAGCCGCGGGGAGACCTCCTTCAAGCTCCGCCTGATGAAGACCTCAGCTTTGGGGAAGAAGATAAAAGAGATGAAGGACTTAGAGAAAATCAAGGAAATCATCATGCTCCCATTAGAATAGAAGAGTCATAGGTGATATACATTAACCAAGCCAACTCGCGGGCCATCGATGTAGGGAGGAAGTTCACTAAGCCCCTGCCATCTTGGCCAAGCCATTGCCATTGCGATCAAGATTCAAGCCTCACAGAATATGATAGAACCTGAGGTCCCCCAAGAGCACTTAGATAAATTCTATGCGAAGGTGGATCTCTACGATGTTACGGACCCTACCAACTGTAAAGCGTTCTGGCCAACTCTGACCAAACACACTAACATGGTTCGATTAGCTCCTAGCTAGATCAATCATTGGGATGGACAAGTTCACTACTGCCTTCGTCACGATTCTCCATCAGAAGGAAGTATTCGGAGACCATGACTCATCTTTTTCAAGTAAAGTGACCGGAAGAAGAGTTACTACAAGACTTCATGAAGTGATTCGTGGAAGCCACAAGCTCCAAAGCCGAGAACACCAAGCAAGAAGGCATGAGATAGACCCCTCCTTCCAGAGGGGCGCCATTCAACAACTCAGATATCTCAAGGGGGCGCCCTTGCCCGACTGAAGAGGCCGCTCTTGCTCGCTCAAGGAGGGGCCCGTGCCTGGCCGAAAGGGCGACGTTCCCTAAGCTCATCCTCATAGAGGGCTCTGCCCACCAAATAAGTTTGCTAGACCCAGGAAGCTCTCCAGCACAATGAAGCTAACTGGAATGCCCCAAGACATCAATCCGCTCCCAGAATATCCTGAAGATATTTTTGAGCTTTGCTAGTTACCGAAGATCCCTCATAAGGGCACCCTGCCGTTGCAGGCCGCAGCGGCAGCTGGATGAAGAATAACCCTCACTCGAATGGAACAGAAGAGAGGAACAATGGACTGGTGGACAACTAGACTCCAGAAAAACCATCACACTTCTGGAAGATAGGCAGGCATTGAAGTCCAACACTAATATCCATAAACTCCCCCTGCACTCTGGTTAAGTAATCCATAGTCATCTAGACTAGTCAAGCTACCTCTGGAGCAAGCAATCCCTTAAAAAAGAACAGAACTCCCCAGATGACTCCTCGATGAACCATCCTCAGCTGGAAGGAGCTCTGTAAAATTTCTATTCATTGGAGAGGTACTGTTGGGATTTGGTCCAGCATCCTGCCTGCAATGGGCTTTAAAAGAGGCGCGAGGCGCGGCCCGCGATTCGAACTCGTGAGCGCTGGATTGCATAGTTAAAGGATAGCTTAAAGGATATGATTTGGACTACATATACCAACAGATGCATCTTCTTTTCTGGTGCCCATTACATGGAAACTCTGAGGTTAAGCGTGCTTGGCCTGGAGTAGACATGGGATGGGTGACCCCTGGAAGTTTTCGAGTGTGCGCATGAGTGAGGACAAAGTGCGCTAGAAAAGACTCGTGTTGGTTTGTGGGGACGATCGTCGGTCGAATAGCGCTAGAGGTCCAACAACGGTATCGAGCGGTCACGAGTTCGAATTCCCTTGGAAGCACGCTGCAGCGATGGAGGTTGCCGGGAGCGGTGGAACGAGATCTTTGGCGCAATGGAGGTAAACGGACCGGCGAATCAAGGTAGGTTGCTAGGTGGCAATCGAGGTAAAACGGATTGGAGTCAAGGTGTAGGTTCTTTGGGTGGACCGAATCGAAGGGTAGGTTGCCGATGTCCTAATCGAGGTAAAATAGATCGAATCAAGGTGTAGGTGTAGGTTCTTTGGGTGGACCGAATCGAAGGGTAAGTTGCCAGGTGGCCGGAATCGAGGTAAACAGGATCGCAAGGTGTAGGTTCTTTGGGTGGCCGGAATCGAGAGGCTTGCGTGACGCGACGCTTGAATCAAAAAGTTGGCGTTAGAACGAGGAAGTTTGGCGGCGGCGGAGGTTGCCAAGCTTAATCGAGGGCGAGATCTTGGCAGTCTTTGGGAGGGGGATTGTTGGGATTTGGTCCAAAGATCATCCGCCCGCAATGGGCTTTAAAAGAGGCGCGAGCGCGCCCGCGATTCGAACTCGTGAGCGCTGGATTGCATAGTTAAAGGATAGCTTAAAGGATATGATTTGGACTACCTATACCAACAGATGCATCTTCTTTTCTGGTGCCCATTACATGGAAACTCTGAGGTTAAGCGTGCTTGGCCTGGAGTAGACATGGGATGGGTGACCCCCTGGGAAGTTTTCCAGGGTGCGCATGAGTGAGGACAAAGTGCGCTAGAAAAGACTCGTGTTGGTTTGTGGGGACAGTCGTCAATCCGAATAGCGCTAGAGGTCCAACAGGTACATCCAACACGAAAGGAGAAAGAAATGCTCAACTCTTCGGAGAAGACGAATACTTCATAGATAGAAAAAGCTGAACCATGAAGGAATCAGCCCGAGAACCCATCGCACACGGAACAAAAAGCACTCAAGCGTCGCTTCTCCTCGCATTCGCGCAAAAACGCGGTTGCCACTACCCAGCTATGCCATTGAGTGTTTTCATTTGGCATCCTCTCTGGACAAGGGACTCCCTTAAACGTTCTTTGATCTCTCAAGTTTCTACTCAAGCCGCTCAAGAGTGGATACAGGCCTTGAGGACACTTAAGAGAGCCATGCACAGTTTAAAGCCCTAAGCCTCCAAAAGTGGAAGCACAATTCATTTAACTATATGGATGAAGCTACTCCCTAGGGATGTCAACACTTCACATCCCCTAAGGAGCAATGGAGAAAAAGATCCCAGTGAATACTTGGACCATCATCCCCCAACTAAACTTATATCAAGAGAGACTCCCATATTGTGGAGTCATTAATATCATTTCTTGAAGTCCATAATATAAGACCACAAAATGCACTTCCAATATAATCCGAGGAGTGCAATGAAGCCAGCATGGACGCCACTCCAAGGCAGAAGACACCAAACTTCAAAGGAGAGAAGAAGGTGCACGCAAAGCTCAAAACACAAGACTGTTAAAGATATCAAGACTGATGGGGAAGGTTACGTTGCCACATTGAAGATAAGCACGTTCCCCTGACCAGACTATGAGAGGGCCGCCACCTTAGATGTTGCGAATCTCTCTAGCTCCCGCAAGCGTGAACGCCATCTCATTTGCCTTCCAAAGGCCTCATTATTACCAAATATGGTTGTGGTCAATGACCATTTGGACTCTCTCCTCAGCAAACTCCATCTTTCGGCTAAGGCCCTAGATGGGAGGGGCCTCCTTACGGGAATCCTCATAATTAACCTCCTCTGGCTAAGATCCCGGAGGGAAGACCTCACCCAGCTAAGACCCTGGGTGGGAATACCCTATTTGGCTAAGACCCGGATGGAAGGGGCCTTCTCACGAGGAGTCCTAGTAATTAACCTCCTCAGGCTAAGACCTTGGAAGGGAAGACCTCACCCGACTAAGAATCCGGGTAGGAAGACCCCATTCGGCTAAGACATTAGATGGGAGGGGTCTCCTCATGGGGTTCCTAGTAATTAACCTCCTCTGGCTAAGACCCCGAAGGGGAAGACCTCATCTGACTAAGACCCTGGATGGGAGGGGCCTCCTCATAGGGGTCCTAGTAATTAACCTCATCCGGCTAAAACCTCATATGGGAAGACCTCATTCGGCTAAGACCCCAAATGGGAGGGGCCTCCTCATGGGGGGTCCCAGTAAATTTTTCCTCCTCCAGCTAAGACTAGGGGAAGGGCCTCTTCACAAGGGGTCTTCGCAAATTATTTTTTCCCGCTGAAAATGTGCAATAAAAAGAAGGAAAAAATATTAACACGTGTGGGGAAGGGATCAACACAATATTAAAGAGATAAATAAAATAAGGACTTGGGGAAAGCTCCAGAAGGACGCCCTCTCTAGGCTCCGGAAGGGCGGCCCCCAAGCTCTGAAAGGGTGCCCCATCCGGGTTCTAGAAGGGCGCCCCCTCCAAGCTCCGGAAAGGCACCCCCAAGCTCTGGAAGGCGCCCCTTAGGCTCCAAAAAGGCTCCCCCTCCGAACTCCAGAAGGGTGCCCCGCGGGCTTCGAAAGGGTGCCCTCGATAAGCTATGGAACAGCGTCCCCTAACATCGAACAAAAGTATTTCCGGCCATTCCAAATGAATAAAAGGCTTCCCTCCATGGGAAAGATCTATCTCCAAACAAAGTGAAAACAAGTCTCCACCAACAAAAAATCATATGCAAATATACAAGTAAAGCGAGAAGCAACACAAAGAAGTAAACCAAGGTGAAGTACCTAATAAATCCCTAACATTCATAAGACACTTGAACAACCCCTTGGATTTATAAACTTCCGCCATCTCCTTTCGAGAAGTGGGAGTGCCTCGGGCTGACATGGCTTCCGAGACCCATTTGCGAGGCAGCTCCCAACCATTGTCCCTCACATAGAAGAAGTACTCCTTCCACAGACCAGGAGAAGGAAGCCTCGTGAGGAACTTGCAGTGGGGCCGAGGGAAGAAGTGGAAGAAGGTGTCGCTGGAAGACTTCCTAGCGTAGAACAAAGAGTGGAACCCATCCACAATCGAGACATATCCAACCGCCGCATATCATACTCGTATCCCCGAATGCATACTAAAGCTTGAGGAACCATCTGTCCAACACATGCTCCCACAGATCTAAGGATTGCAACAAGGAAATTATCCGGAGGAAGAACAAAGCCAACGGAGAAACTATAAAGATACACCGTGATGAAGCTATTGGGAGGATGAATGAGTCTATGGCATGAGTTCAGGGCCAACATCCGTAATGCCGAAGGAAGCTCTAGCCGCTCCCTTAACCTACGAAGACAAAGAGATGAAACTCTGCTAACCAACTCTCCTGGGACAACTACTTGACACCGGGTAGGAAGCCTATGCTGATACTTGGGTCGATGGATCTCTCCTGGACTGTTCCCCTCAGACTCCTCCTGGAGAGCCTCATCACTTGAACTCGAATCCGACTCAAGCGCTATTTTCCCCTACCATCATAACATAACTCTGGAGATAAAGGGGAACATCGAAGTCCAAGGGCAAATGTGGAAATAGAATAACAGAACTAAATACCAAACAACCAGTGAACCCCCAACCCCCGAGCAGGAAATAAAGAAATCACCAGAGTCTGAAATCTGGCCCGAAATATGTAGAAACTCCAGGAAAGATGGAAAAACATACGAGAAAGGGAGGACCAGGGGGCTTGGGCCGCCCCCTAGAGGGGCGCCCTCCTCCGCATAGTAGGGCGCAGAGGTGCCCTTGCCCTCTCTGGGGAGGCGCCCCGGAGCAATTTCTCTCAACTTTCAGGCTCTCATCTCTATCCTCGCTCGATGTACTCCACTCCTCTCTACAACTCTCAATGGGCACGCTCCTCAAATTTTCAAGAAAATTTCACTAAGTGTTCTACCAAGCAAGGGAATTGGAAGACGTGGTCAAAGCCGAGCTTCCCCGAAGGGGTGCTTCGCATAAAATAAACCCTCTCCAGCTAAGACCCCGGAGGGATGGGGTCTACTCACGGGGATCCACTCGATGTTTTTCAGAAAGTCAAACCCTCTCCAGCTAAGGTCTGTAGGGGATGGACCCTCATAAATTTCTAAGGAATCACAAGACAAGCCAGACACGATACCAAGTTAGCTCCCGCACTGCTTCATACCTTTGCAGCACCGGAGCTGGGGGCTTATGTTGGGGGCAAAAATGACATTTAATAATTAAATATATAATTCAATGTATATATTAATTTAATATTAATTGCCCAATGGTCTATTAATGGAATAACCCAGCCCAAAGGAGTCATGGACTAGCCCATTTACCGATTTCTCCTACGCGGCCTACGAGGCCTGTTGCTCAGGTATAAAAAGGTCCCCCATCTTCATTTGTAAGTTAATTCTCTCATAATTACTCATATGCATTTAATTCAGTATTCATTTACTGTCTTATTCTCTCTCGATCACCGTGCTGAATTAAGTGTCGGATGGGCCTCCCTGGGACAACCCCCAAGGCCTTCTAATGTTTGCATGTATCATATATGCATGCAAGTTCCCGTCTGAAGAACTATAGCTCCCGAAGAAGAAGACTCGAAGAGTTCTCCCTTGGGAAGATGTACTTTATTAGAAACCTTAGCTTTGGAGTGATTTGCCCATAAAAGCGACATAAGTGGTTAAGGACTAAGGACAATTTAGCATACATTTTAAGCTTTAATGAACTCGAACTCGATCTTTAACGAGCTCGAGCATTTAACGAGCCTTTACAAGTCGAGCTCTAGCTAAGATCGTTGGTACTTAAACGAGCCTTTTACAAGCTTAACTCGAAAGATAAACAAACTGAACTCAAGCTTTTTCCTGTTTGATTCGTTTGCAGCCCTTGATAAGACTAAAAGTCACTGTTCAGTTTGTTTGCTGATTACTTTAGCTACTCAATCTGTCGTATTCAACTGTTGATTCAATTTTTAATAAAAAGTAAATAATCTTTTTGTTATACTATGCCAAGTAATTAAACAATAAAGCCCAAAATAAAATAATAATACATAACTTACGTACCAAGTTTAAAGTTTTAATGTTCTTTAAAAAAAATTACAAACAAAATTATAATAAAAAAGAGAGAAAATCTGCTCAATTCGACTGTGAAAATGATTATATAGGAGTAATAGAATCGAATCAATCAATATCTTTCTTTTCACAAATGTTCTGATTTTCAAAACAATTCTGAGAACCATGTCTAGAGAAATAAATTAAAATCTGATCTCATTAGGGTATTCCAAAAGCCATGCTAATGCATTTGTGTAGCATCTTGCTTTTTTTGATTGTGATAGTATGTGACAATTGAGGAAGGGGAAAACAAAAGGGGACGCTGTGGGACACATGTCATGAAATGCTTGTTTTGGCAGCTCTTATCACCAAAATGGGAATTATAAATTGCAAAACTTTTTGATTTGTGGATTTATTTGTAAAATCAATTGGATTGTGGGGGTATGTGAAGAAAGATGCATGTCACCATTTAAATTCCAGATCCATTACCACCAATTGTGGATTGCATGGGCCACCTGAAAAAGAAGACATTAACTGCTAGATTGTATGATTTTTCTACATATTTTGGGTTACTATTTGGGAGGCCGGGGATTTTAGATATTGAAAGAGTCAAATAATTTAATTTGTGTGTTTTGGGATTTTTAAAATTCGATATTTGAAGCAGTCAAAAAATTAAAGTTGCGGGATCTACATGTTGATTTTATAAATCAATAACTGTGGGGAGTATGGACCAACAATAATAGAATTTAAAACTAAATCTTATGAATATGGTTTCAAATGGTGGTTTTCGTTGTGCGCATTAGGATATTTTGCAGGATACCTGCCCGCCGACTCATTTTGACAGTTCTAGTTCGATTATTAGATAGACATTTACCATGACTCATGTCTACTTACGAATAAGTAGATATTTTTGAAGATAGTTTAATTATTATTATTGTGCAAATTTTAAGAAAAAGAAAAAGAATAATTTCGGCCCATTTACGACATGGATTCACTAAGTCTTCTAGATGCAAATCCAGAACAGCCTCTTTAACTTGGGCAGTTTCCGGAAAGCAGGCCTCTTTCATACCTGCATAAGCTAATTCACTAATTGGACTAGTGAGACTTCAAGTCTTCAACGGATCCAATTTTAATCCGAATATAATTCTATTTTGTTAAATACTAATTAAAATAATCTCAGAGAATATTTGTCGTTGTAAATTACAACTGTCAACAATTAACTGTTATAAAATTAAACACGAATCCATACTTCTGATGACAATCAACAATTATATTATATATTGGCACGTTCACAAAAAAAAATCCATTTTGTTTGCCTATTTATCCAAAAATCCAAATTATTTGCCTAATATCCATTATGTTTTATTGTTGCCTATTTAATTCAAAAGCCTCAATTTATACATCCACTCAGAATCCTATTTATCTCCAAAACAAAAACTAAGTTCAATGATCTGTTGGAATTGGTCTTTGAGAAATTGGGTGTTGACCCGATTTTGACCAATTAGTTAAGTGGTTTTCATTTGTGACAAATGGAATTAAATTATTTGTAAAAATTCTACTAAGAGAGTAGATGAGAATAGCATTTGGAATTTCTCAAAACCGATTCCGGGTGAATGAGAAATTAATGCTAGAAGTTAGCCACTTAATACAAATAAATGGTATGGAAAATGGAAAATGTGGGGGAGGAGAGATGCTCCATCCCACATAGCAAGAATGAGGCAAAGTTGCACACTTTATTTATCCCAAGTTGGACAAATGGGTTTGGGCCCTTGGGGGCACCCAAGTTTTTAAAGGGGAGAGGACCTACATGCTTGTGGATTTGGTTCAAAGCACACGCGCGCGCCGCCGCCGCCGCCTGGCCCGGGTCCGGGTCGCGGGTCGTAGGCTTGGGCTTGGGCTCGCGTCTGTTCAATGGGAATTGTTTCGGCCCCGCGCACGGGCAGGAGCATGGCCCGTGCGGTCGGGTCGTGCTACCTGCCGAGAATCTGCGCCTACAAGCACGGGCAGGCGCACGCCCGTGCGTCTGGGTCGTGCTGGGTGTCGAAGGTCTGAGCCTGCACGCACGGCCAGGCGCACGCCCGTGCGTCTAGGTCGTGCTCTCCTGGACAAATGCGTCTGTTCAGTGCAAAGGTGCTTTTTCGAGTCTACAGACGCGATTTTCCATACGGGCACTTCGTTGCCTATATTAATGAAGCCCCTACTGATGAAATAACACACGAAAAACTCAGATTAAAATCGGTCATTTGCATTACAAAGCATATTGATTCTCCTATTCCTTCATATAGCTTGAAAGTCAAAACACTACGTTTGTTTGCTGTGTTTCGAGTTTGCAAGTGATGTAAACTCGAGACGTAAAAGTCGTTGTATCTTAGAGGCGAGCGCCGGAACCGTAAGCACTCGGTGTACGGGGCGTTTTCGTCTTGCGGAGACTGATTCCAAATCAGGCCTCGACTTTGCCTAAACACTATATCTCAGCCATTTTCTTTAAACAGAAACCTTTCTTCCAGAATAATTTACCCAACAATCGCAAGACGAAAATTTTATTGTTTCTGTTTAAGAAGATGGCTTCAGGATCGTTCACTCCAGTTTCGAAGGTTGCTGCTCTTGCTCATGGCGAGAAACC
The DNA here is from genome assembly GCA_016081115.2 of Rehmannia glutinosa. Classification (NCBI taxonomy): domain Eukaryota; kingdom Viridiplantae; phylum Streptophyta; class Magnoliopsida; order Lamiales; family Orobanchaceae; genus Rehmannia; species Rehmannia glutinosa. The sequence continues at coordinate 20,733,855 of CM071933.1, read as the reverse complement.
GGCGAAGTTCTCCGGTGCTGACTTCAAGAGATGGCAACAGAAGATGCTATTCTACGTGACAACCTTGGGACTGTCTCGTTTCGTGAAGAAGAACCCCTACCGTTGGTGATGAAGAATCCGACAATGAACAGAGAACCGCTGTGGATGCTTGGCATAACAGTGATTTCCTTTGTCGGAATTATATTTTGAATGGACTAGACGATACCTTGTACAACGTCTATAGTTCGTTCAAAACGTCCAAAGAGTTGTGGGACTCTTTGGAGAAGAAATATAAAAACAGAAGATGCCGGTGCAAAGAAATTTGTAGTCGGTAAATTTCTGGATTATAGGATGGTTGACACCAAGACGGTGATTAGACAAGTTCAAGAAATTCAGATCATACTTCACGACTTAGTGTCTGAAGGGATGATTATGAACGAGTCTTTTCAAGTGGCTGCGATTATCGAAAAATTGCCGCCTTCGTGGAAAGAGTTTAAGAACTACCTTAAGCACAAGCGGAAGGAAATGGGGCTTGAGGATTTGATAGTTCGACTTCGGATTGAGGAAGACAGCCGGGATTCCGAATGGAAATCGGCAAATGTGGGGGTATGATCATACTTTGTGGAACACCAGTGGAGTTTCTGTTGCATTTTTAAATGTAACAGAAGGTGTTGCCAAAAGTATTGTAAACACCGAAACCACATTTGCATGAGGTGTTGTCGAAAGTGTTGTAACACTAGAGGCAGACACCGTAACAAGTAGAATCTGAAGTCTTACTAAAGATGTGATAACATCAAAGTTACACACCTTGTAAAAGATGGAGTTGTTGGAACTAAGATCTGAAATCTGGTAGAACGAGATTCTAACTGGATTGTCGGGACAATGTTCTAACAAAATAAAGTGGCCATTAACCATGAAAGTTCTGGATGACTTTGTGTTAAACAAAGATACCAGAAGTTGAAAGGGGAGCTTGACTTTTAAGCAACCCACATAAAGGAGATTGCCTTGAAATGTGGGAGTGCTTTGGGAAAAGTAGAAGCGCCAAAAGAAATAAATTCAGCATTTATGATATAAGTGATGGCACGATCGTTCAAAATCATGAAATGTTTTATTTATTAAAAGTGTCCTTTCGAGTAAAGGAAAGAGGTAAGTCTAGACATTTTTGTCGTAGACACAATACCATTAGACAGTTGATTTTGAATGGGGTTATTTCGGTTGACTACGTGAAGTCAAAGGAAAACCTTGCGGATCCACTTACAAAAGGCATAAATCGAGATCAGCTGTATAAACTGTTAAGGGGGATAGGTTTAAAATCCACAACTTAAAGAACGTTCATAGCGGTAACCCAACCTTGTGAATTGGAGATCCCAAGACCTTGGTTCAATGGGACAACTAAGTTATGAATGTTCAGCTGAACACTTGGAAAATGTGTTAGCTCATTCTCGATACATCCAAGTGTATTTAAACCTGCTGAATGTGGTGAGGTTAAGTTTAAGATTTTTAATGATTCCTATACCGAAAGGTGGAGTATTGCAGGATACTCTTCAATAGGAGATCACCTATATAAGTGAGAAGTAATGGCCGCTTCAAATGAAACACTTATGAATCTAAGATATGGTCCAGGGCTGAAATGGACACAACGTGAGAACAACAAGTGTTAGAGTTGTTATTGTGTAAGTACTGTTGTCTTGGTTTACACAAACGGTTGAGTAGTTCAAGACATCGCGTCACTAAGCAGCTAGTAAATCCGATAGTATTTTACTAAGGAAGGTTCAAAGTCACAAGCTACCTATCCTGATGCAATAACGATTCGCCGAGACTTTCAAGCGAATCTGCATTCACGCATGCATTAATTTCATTCATGTGGGGGATTGTTGGAATTGGTCTTTGAGAAATTGGGTGTTGACCCGATTTTAACCAATTAATTAAGTGGTTTCCATTTGTGACAAATGGAATTAAATTATTTATAAAAATTCTACATGCTTGTGGGTTTGGTTCAAAGCACACGCTGCCCGCCGCCGCCGCCGCCCCCGGGCGGCCGGCTCGGCTCGGCTCGGCCCGGCCGGCCCGGGTCCGGGTCGCGGTCGTGGGCTTGGTTTTCAAGACCCTTATTCTTTTTGGACCAAAAATCTTTAAAATTAAATATTTAATTAATTTTTGTAATTAATTAAATAGATTTAATTAATTTTCGTAATTAATTAAAAAGAGTTCAATCTGGGAATTGTTTCGGCCCACAAGACGCGGCAGAGCACGGCCCGTGCGGTCGGGTCGTGCTACTGAGAAATCGGCTACACGCACGCAGGCGCGCACGCCCGCGCGTGCGGGTCGTCGGGTCCGGGTCCGAAAGGTCGAGCACGCACGCACGGGCGGCACACGCCCGTCGTCTAGGCCGTGGTCTCCTGGACAGATGCGTCTGTTTAGTGCAAAGGTGCTTTTTCGAGTCTACAGACGCGATTTTTCGTACGGGCACTTCGTTGCCTATATTAATGAAGCCCCTACTGATGAAATAACACACGAAAAACTCAGATTAAAATCGGTCATTTGCATTACAAAGCATATTGATTCTCCCATTCCTTCATATAGCTTGAAAGTCAAAACACTACGTTTGTTCGCTGTGTTTCGAGTTTGCAAGTGCTGTAAACTCGAGACGTAAAAGTCGTTGTATCTTAGAGGCGAGCGCCGGAACCGTAAGCACTTGGTGTACGAGGCGTTTTCGTCTTACGGAGACTGATTCCAAATCAGGCCTCGACTTTGCCTAAACACTATATCCCAGCCATTTTCTTTAAACATAAACCTTTCTTCTAGAATAATTTACCCAACATGATCACCATGGATTTGTGATTAATATAGTGCCTAGCTCTCTTTTCTGAAATCTTACTGAACTTAGGATCTAGTTTGAACCCCTCATCTTTGTCATCTAACTAAATCTCATATAACCCTCGAGACATGTATCTACCCTCAATTTATGGAATCGTTATTTTAGTGAAATCCACTAGTAAAAAACATGAAGATAAACTTGAGATTAGAACTAATCATACATAATTAAAAAAAATAAAATAGAGACAGAGATAGCTAGATCTATGGAAATTAAATTTGTTAATTTTGTTATCAAGATCGGCCTATAGTATTTTACACATGATCCTTTATTTATTTTTTCAAACATCAAAATGAATTTCATTCATAAAAAAAACGTATAATTTATTACAACATCAAGTAAGAAACAAATGTAATACTTACGGATCATAAACCCATATAGATCTAAACAAAAATTTTAAACGTATATACATTTAACTCGGAAAATCACAACAAAGACGCTTGACAAAACACATATCAATGAAATTGACTCGTTTCTATTACGAATCATCAGATAATGACTCATCTAATGAATCTTCTATAGAAAAGCTCACACATGGGGCAAACTTATTAAACTGGAACAAAATCCATCTATTGGGGACAAACAAAAGCCACTTACAAGGACAAACTTATTCACAAATGAAGACTAAAAACATATATAGATAATAATCTCTTTCCTCAAGGAATGAAGAAGATGGAGAAGTAGAAGACAATAGGGGTTTTCTTTCGCTTGTATGGAGGAATTTAATTAATTGTGAATTTAATTAAGTGTAAATTTAATTTAGAAGATCACACGATCCTTTATCTTAATTTGTATTTAATCTCTTATATTTCCATAATCACGCGTACAAACTATTTCCATTGTCCACAGTACTGAATCTTGTCTACCTAAATTAATTGAATATGAAATCAAATTTGGATAATTAGTAGACTTTTTCTACAGCAAATTTCTTCCCCTTGCCCACGTTAGGTTGCTTTTAGAGAGTTTACTAAAATATTATTCGTGGAAAATGGATTAGATATTCTCTTGGTTTGTAAGAATTTAGGAAAAAGTAACATTTGTTTTAGTGGTAGCAGTTGTCAAAATGTTGTGTAATAGTTGTATTTTAGTTAACAAGTGTAGCAAGTGACATAAGCTCTTCCAACTCGATCAATAGTCTAATGAATAATCTTAGCCTCTTATATTTGGTGCTTATTAATTAATTTTCAGCTGGTCTCAATGCTTACATAATCAAAAAGCAATAGGATTTTATTATTATTATTTTTTTTTGTGTGTGTGTGTGCGCACTTTTTCAGCTATTTATTTGGATAAATTCAGCCAAAAACATTTCACATTTATAACATACAACTTTTCTTCAGAAATTAATGGCAACAAATATTGGATGTGAAAGCAAGATTGATAAGTCCTCTTGTGAATTAAGCTACGAGGAGGATGATTTGAAGGGCAAAGAAATGATGGTGTACAATTCGTGTTCAACACCAAAAGGTAAAAGATTCAAAATATCAGAGACCATATTATGTCCACCTGCTCCAAAGAGGAGAAGATTAGCAACAAATTCAATCTGCTCATTTAAATGATCTTGTATTCAATTTTTTGCGCCTCCTGAAATTGAAGTTTTCTTCTTGTGTGCATTTAGAAATAACATCTAGACTTCAATTCTTAATTGTATCTCTCCTTTTTTTTTTTTTCCCTCGTGCTCTTTTAAAGAATGCCAAGTCGTTTTATTTTCTTTTGGGAACTTAGAGATTGGATTTTTTTTTTTGAATTTTGTTTTTCCGAACTTAATTCCTATTTAAAGGCTCTCATTGTAATGTAGGCTGCGAGCTAGTTTTCTATCCCATGTATATATTGAGTGTGTATTTGGTTTGTCGAAATAAACTAGGGTTTTTGGTTTTATTTCCCACTTTCACTCTTTCTTTTTGAGACATTATTTTTCAATAATGCTTAGATACATGTATGTTAATTTGATGCAAATTGCTTAATGTTGAATCAATAGTCTCCAACAAAACACACGCTAGGGAATCAAGCATGGGATCCTGTCAATATTTTTTGGGTATGAGTCGAATTTTAGAATTGGGTCCCCTATTATTTATACAAACTTTATAAAAAAACAAGTGTGATAATTTTGTTAGCAAGACCAAAGGAAATCAATCCAAACACTACATTCTTGGTGGGAGAGCTCGATCACTAAGCTGCAATTGATAACTTTTAATTTATTTATCGGCATTATAAAGTTTAAAAGGAAAAACTTGTGGGCAGTATGATTTGAACCTAAACAACCTTTCAAAGTTTCAAGATACACTCATTAGCAAGCATTGACTACATTGGATTTATTGTTTGTTAAATATTTTATTTATTTTATATGTGCACTATATAAAAGATATACAAATTTAAAAATCTTGGGTCCTTTAATTTCGTAACTTTCCGAGCCCGAGTCGATCGACTCATTCGCCTAACGTAAAGAATAACCTTGGAACATGGGTATATAAGCTAGAGCTCACAAATGGCCGGCTCGGGCCAGCTCAAGCACATCGGGCCAATAGAGAAAATCAGTCGCCAAATTCAACCAGGCCACTAATATTGGCTCAACCCAGCCCCAACCCCATATTAATAACTAAATTATAGTAGACCAGTTAGGTCAAGTCGGGCTTCGGACCAAGCCAAATAGACCCAGTCCATTTCAAGTATGTACCAATGCAACCCGCCATGGCCCTATTCTCAGGCCAGTTGCGCCTATCCTCATGTCGTGCTGAAAATATACGTCTCTAAGCCTCTAATATATATAATTATAAATGTATAAAGTTACAAAATAAATAACATTTAATATATTTACACTATTACAAGAATAAGCTGATTACCATTATCTGTACATAGTCTTTCTGCTCTATCTCCTGCTATCAAGCGTACTAACTTGGATAGGGGAAAGGGGAGTGGGTAAGTCGGTTTCTTTTAACTTTTCTATGATCGATTACTCACGACATGATTGGTATGAATGAATAGAATTGAACAGGAATAAAATGAACTTAGGAATGCGAAAACAAAGGGAATGAAATACTATATGTATTCCTTTTCTCATGCTTGGTATCAATAATGAATGAGAAATAAATATAAAAAATCATTTCTGAAGAATTCTAGTTTCATGATTGGTAATTAATAATAAATGATGAGAATGTAATGAAATATTGTTAATGACTATATTATCCTTTAGTAGAATTTTTTTAAAACAATGGTTTTAACTATTTTTATTAATTTTATCTTTAAATTTTAAATAATTTTTTTCCAAAAAATATATTCTGGGATTATTTTTAGGTGATTTTGAATTCATGCAAATTATTCATTTTGCATTGATGACAAATTTTATTTTATTAGGTCTCAAATTATCAAACAATCAAGATTAAATTTCCCTTGTGTCCTTGTTCTTTGCATGCTTAAATTGAAAAAAACAAAAACAAGAAAAAGGATGGAGTGAGAAACATATTAACATTAATTAAAAAAAATGAAGTTGTAAGAAAATAAAAATGAATAATAAATTTGGTATGGATTTAGTTTTATATAATATTTTTTGAATTTAATAAGAGGATAATTTTGCCAAACAAAAAAATATCTGTATTCCTGATAAATTGAGAATGGCTAAAATCATGGAGGATGTGGAAAATGACTAACCTCACACTATTGCATATAGGGATTTCTATGAGGATATTACTAGCCTTAAAACATACCAATCGTGTGAATGAGAATGAACATGGGAATGCTTATTCCATTCCCGCATATCAATCATGCCGTTAGTGTTTTTGTTTAGTACAAATCCTGGAAGGTAGGAATCAAACTCAGGCACATGCTTGAGTTTAGAAACGACTTACCATTAGATTATCAAGCGATTTCCGACTATTTAATATTATGTATCAAAAATTGTGCTGAGAAAAATATTTGATTAACATACTGAGTTAAAGGGTTTTCCCTCAAAATCTCTAGAAAAATTGCAATGTATAAAATATTTACATCCTCTAGATGTACTTTGAATCCTTAATACTGATATTTGGTATAAGACCTATCTGAAAATCTCTCTAAAAGTAGATAATGGGCCTATCTTTTAATTTAGCTCTTCTTGCATTTCTAAAAACCATTCTTTTGCTTCATTGCAATATTGGGCTCTTTTTGAGATATAAGAGCTTTTTTGGCAAACTTTGTTCTTATCATTACATTGTCAAGTGGATCCCCAATGGTAAGATCTTTTAGATGATCTTGTTTGAATTTTAATACCATAGGAAGATTTGAATTATCACCCATTTCTTTTTGTTGAACATTTGAAGAAGATGGTTGGTCACTTTGAGAGATGTTTGGAATAATTGGCCCTTCATCATCACTATCTTTTCTTTGGATTGTTTGAACATCGGAGGATTCATTGAATTTGATATGTATGGATTCTTCGACTATCAAGCCTGTTTTGCTGTAAACTCGGTATGCTTTAGTTTTAGTCGAGTACCCCATAAAAATTCCTACATCAGCCTTGGGATCAAATTTGTCGAAATGATCCTTAGTGTTTAAGATAAAACACTTGCAACCAAATATCTTGAAATATTTAAGTAGTTATTGTCTCAAAGATTAAGCTAAGCCATGCATGTGTTAAGTATGAACTAATTCTTACTGTGAAACTACGAATGGCTCAAACAATCAGTTAGACTTTGTTTGATGGTATCTGCTACTCGGATAACCGTAGTAATTATAGAGTTAATACGTAACTGTACTATTTCTCCTTCAACCTTGGAGAGTAAACCCTTTTGTTCTTTAAACATAATTTCCTCTTCAACTGGTGAAGTAATCTTTCCTTCACTGAATGTGTTGGATTGAGTTCCTTCGAATTTTGGCTTGCGGATAACTTTGATAGCTTGAGAGAATTTTGGCTTGATGACCAGTCCCGCCTTGGGTCTTTGTCCTTCAAGGACATTGAGACTCACCTTTGCCAGGACCTTGCTCGCGTAAGCTTCCATAATTTATTCGCATTTCCATTCTTCATGCTTTGTCTCTTTACTTGGCTAAGACTTGTACAAATTATGTTATAGGCCCTGAACCTCATTGCAGCTTTGAACCATCGAGGTGAGGTGACTGAGGTGGAGAATAATCATCTTCAAGATAAGGTGAAGAGCTTTACGGATGATGCAGAACAACATGGTGGTAAGATGTCTGAGTTGTCGAAGTAGCTTCAGTGTGCGAAGGCCCAGTTCGACCGCGAGTTGAGGATAGGCAAAGTCTTTCTCCACACTTCAGTCGGCGCCCATATGCTAGCTCAGGAGAGGTTCATCTTGATTGAGGCTTATGGAGCTTCTTCGGAGTATCGCTCCGAGTTGTTGAATGAGTCTTCAGTCTATTTTGACATAGCAGACTTCCCCTTGGCCTTCTCATTCTCTTCTTCTTACAAGCCAACAACTGTGCAATTATATAACTCTCCTTACCTATTCGCCATTGTCGGAAACTTCTACGATGGAGTGGGAAGGCTTCTAGCAAGTTGATCGACATCCTGAACTATGACGTTTCAGATCAGGGGGAGAAGAGGTCGAGGTTTTGGTGGATCTTTCTGACGACGCCGGTGGTGGTGGAGTTGAGCCTAGAGAGCCTGATGTTGCTGCCAGAGATGATGCGCCTCCTTCTTGATTAGTGATAGTCTTTTTCTGCCTTGATGGCCTTTGATTCCCACCCATCTGTTTTGGGGCTTGCTTTACGTATTCAGATGTTTCTTTTTATGCACTTGAATATTTCTCCCTTCCTCTTGACCTTGAGATGTTTTGTTTGCCCTGTGGGGCTGGATGATTTTTCCATTTTACTTATGCATCTTAGTTTCCATTTGTCATTCTTTACTTGTGATATCTGCATATGACTTGTTGTGGGAGAGTAGATTTTACATTAGATTTTAACATCACGGGGCTGCCCTTTTGGATCTCTGAGGACTAGGGCGCCCTTTCGAAACTCAGAGGAGGGCACCCTCTTGAGGTTCTTGGGGCGCCCTTCTGGTGCCCGAAAGGAGCTTTCCCCTCAGACTTTTCCCAAGTCATTGCTTTATTCTTTGCATATTTTTCCTCATGTGTTAGCATTTTTCACATTATTTTTCTTGCATATTTTCATCATGGAGAAGAATTCACCTGGACTCTTGTGAGGAGGCCCCGTCCTCCGTGGTCTCAGCAGGAGAAAAAAAGAATTTTTACAAGGACCCCCTATTAAGGAGGCCCTTCCCATCCGGGGTTTTAGCCAGAAAGGTTCATCCTACTCGGGGTCTTACTCGGGTGAGGCCATATCGTCCGAGATCTTAACCGGAGGAGGTTAATTACTAGGACCTCTATGAGGAGGCCCCTCCCATCCGGGGTCTTACCGAAGGGGATCATCCCAATTGAGGTCTTAGCCAGGTGTGTCCATCCCCTCTAAGGTCTTAGTCGGAGGAGGTAAACTACTAGGACCTCCATGAGGAGGCCCTTCCCATCCGGGGTCTTAGCCGGAAGGGGTCATCCCACCAAGGTCTTAGCCGAGTGAGGCCATCCCCTCCGAGGTCTTAGCTGGAGGAGGTTATTTACAAGGACCACAATGAGGAGGCCCCTCCAATCCGGGGCCTTAGCCGGAAAGATGGGGTTTGTTGAGGAGAGCATCTCAGTGGTCATTGACCCTACCCATGTGTGGCCATTAATTGCACCCTAGTTATGTGTAGCAATTAACTGCATTCAGCACATCAAATTAGAAAATATGAAAGCACTCGTATTCATTATAATGAAAAGCTTTACACCCTGTGGGTGGAATCATGGGTGAAATGTCAATAAATTTTTGATGCTTCCTGGGTGGAAATGAACTTAAAACAATAAAAAATATTAAAATCCATGGGAGTCAAGGGAGAGTTATTATTTATGACTATGTTGTGCTTTCATCATTTGGTCTCGGTAGCTTGCTCATCTTCAATGCATCCATGTAGCATTCCCGAGCCATCTTGATGTCTCCAACAGTCTCTCCTACCCCTATTCTATAGGGAACTTTAGTTTCAAGTGAACCGTAGAGGGGACAGCCCAAAATTGTTTCAAGCTTGGCCTTCCCAAATACAAATTGTACAGAGATGGAGGGTATACTATGAGAAAGCGGACTATCTTCATGACCTGGTGAGGGGCGTCCATGCCCAGTATGAGTGGCAGGTTGATTTCGCCCAAGGACCTGATTACCTCTCTAGTGAAGCTAATTAGCTGTGAATCGAACAACTTGCTCTGGATAGATCCTCATCTTGTAAAAGGCCTTTCGAAATATGACGTTCATTGCGCTTCTTGTGTCGACTAGGACCGTTTTAACCACGAAGTTGGCCAGCATAACTGATGTGACGAAGGCATCAGGATGAACTTGGGTCTCTGAGATGTAGTCTTGAGTGCCGAAGGTGATTGGCATGTCCTTGGCTTATGGCTGCTCCACGACTCTTTTCTTGGATGAGTTCTCCTCGAGGCATCCTCTTCTATCCTTACTGTATTCGTGGAGAGCACTCTGGGCGTATTTTGCCTCTGGACCTCCAGAGATCACATAGATGACTCCAACAACATGATTTTTGCGCTTCTCCTCCCTATGGCGATCTGAGCGGCGCTGGTCTTGTGGAGATTCTTCTTCATGTGGCCTAGGATCGCAGGGGAACTTGTTATGGTCTAGGTAGTCCTTAAAGTGGCCTTTCTGGATGAGTCACTCTATCTTTTTCTTCAAAATAAAGCAGTCTTGATGGTGTGCCCCTGATCTCTGTGATACCGGTAGTATAGATTGGAACGTGCCCACAAAGGGTTGTTCCTCAATGGTTGGGGGAATCAATGATCCTCTTCTTCTGGGCGGCTATTAACACCTCCGCTATTGGAGCGTTGAGAGGCTTCACCCATGATCCTTTATTGAGCCCTTCCACGACTGGTTCTTCTCCTCTTCCCGAGGCTTGTGCTTGATGCCAAGCTCAGGCTTAGTGGACTCCTTTACTCGGATATGCTTCTCTGCTCGGCTCAATAGCTCCTCCATGTTTGATGGAGGCTTCCTGACAAGAGATTCCTTCAGACGCCCTTAGCGTAGATTTTGTTGTAGTATCCTGGCCAAGGTCTCATGTTAGACGTTGGCTATGATTGGCAGCTTCCCGAACCGCTTCATGAACTCTGCACTATTTCTCCTTCCTTCTGCTTCACCTGAAAGAGGTGAGCGTCCTTTTGCTTCACCTGAAAGAGGTGAGCGATAGTTTTGGGACACTTTCTGTTGATAGAGAACTGTTGCATAAATGCCTCAGTGAGCTTGTCCATCCCAGAGAGTGACCCCACTGGGAGCTTATTGAACCATGTTAGCATCCACTTGGTCAGAGTAGTGCAGAACACCTTGCAGTAGGAGGCATCCGTCATGTCAAAGAGATCCGCATTGGCATAGAATTTGTCCAAGTGTTGCTGCGGGTCTCCAGTTTCATCATACTCTGGGAGGTTGGTGATACATGTAAAATATACGTACATTTAAGGGCTTATTTTGATATATGATTGATGCATTTTCACGCATATTTAGTATATTTTACTTGGTTTCCTCTGTTGGGCGTGATACTGCGTATTCTTGTAACTTCTTACAGGAAATGGAGCTAAATTGGATAAAACAACGATATCACGTTTCAAAGTATAGGTCAAGAGCGAAGGTACGAGCAAATATGTGAAGGAAAGAAGCATACATGATCGAAAAAAAGGAAATTTCCTTCAAAAACGTCCAAATGCGCTAACAATTTTCATCACTAGCAGGGTTTAGTATTTTAGCCATAACTTTCTCTACACAATATTGATATTGAGATAATGCAAGTGGCTATGGAATGATAAGAGAAAGGGCTATAACTTTCATGAATACCCCAAAGCAAATTCGGATGTTTTACAAGTCACACAACCATGTAAACAGACACACGGCCATGTGAGTTGCTTCAGCAGTTTCAGAGTGAAAAAACCAATCGCACGGTCCGCCTTTGTGAGCCCACACGGGCGTGTGGAATGGCTGTGTGACACAACCATGTGAAAAATGACGCAACCGTGTGAAAATGGAAGAAACAGGGGACAGAACCAAGCTGCACGGCTGGACCATGTGGTCCCACACGGGCGTGTGAGGTTGGGCTGAGAAAAACCAACACGGTCGTGAGAGGCCACACGGCCAGGCCGTGTGCGACTCTGCCACACATTTTTTGGAGTCATTTTCCCATTCCAACTCTACAAGTGACCTCTCCAAACATCTATAAAAGGGACCCAAGGCTTGCACGAAATTAGATCATCCAAAATCAATCCATAGCACCTACAACACATCAAATTACGGCGGAACACAGGATCGAAGGTCTTCTGAGAGAGGGGGACTAGGTCGCGAAGAACACCACAAGGCCTTTCGCATCTACGGGAGCACAAGATCTTCGAAGGCTTGAAAGGGGAATCCATAATGACAAGAAGGGGTTTTCTTTCTATGTCTAGATCTCTTGTTTGTGCTTGAACGATGTCATAATGTTGATTTTGAATTTGTCTATGAATTTGTTATCAATGTTTGGCTAATCTTTCGGATCTTAGTGGCATAATCAAAACTGTGGATTCATGTTAAAATCTTGATTAATTATTTTCTTAATTGATTCATGTGTTTTATTTTATGAATTCGAGTGCTTATTCTTAATTGCTTTTTATCTGATCAATAATTAGCATGTCATATTTGTTAGCGCGAGATTCAGGAGATGAGTTCTAACAAAGACGGGAATCGAATTCAGACATAAACAGGTGTAACTAGTCGGGAGACCTACAACTGTTTGTGGGGAGTCATTCAATTCATAAATCTTTTGGGAGTTAATAATAATTGTAACGTATCAGGAGATCTACAATTATTATTAATCTATTGTTTATTTATCACCCGGGAGGAGGAATAGACTAACTTAGGAATTGACCCCATAGAATTACATGAATTGGTTTTGAAACTCTAATTGGATTTAATATTGAAGAAACATTTTGAGATTATGTGTCTAAGGTTGCTCCTTCAGTTGTCGAAAATACTTGTGGGGTTCGCAATTTTATTTATTTTTCTGCTATATTTTATTTTTACTAAACCATTGATATTCGGTCGCTTCAATAAAATTGGAATGTGATGTTACTATAGCCTAAGTATTTCACAAATCAATCAACGAGAATACGACATTGCTTGCCATTATTCTATAAACTACACTGTACACTTGTAGTTGTATGATCCAAATATTTTTGGCGAACAAGTTTTTAGCGTCGTTGCCGGGGATTGACAGATTCTACTTAGATATAGTAATAAGTAGTTCAATCTTAATTGAAGCTTTTGTAAATATCTTTTTATTTTTTTTATTTTCGATTTTTTTTGTAAATATTTTTTATTTTTTTCGATTTTGGTAAATTGTTTTTTATTTTTTTTATTTTTGATTTTTTTCTTTCTTTTGTAAATTGTAAATATTTTTTTGTTTTTGTTAATAATTTTTTTCTCTTATTGCTTTGTTTCTAACATCGTTTTTGTCGAATGAAAGACTAAAATTTTTTGAGACATAAGTAGCCAAAAAAAAATCGTTACTGCAGTGGGAGACCAACATCAAAAGGGCAAACTCCCAGGCGATACTGAACTTAATCCGAGAAAATAATGCAACGCCATTCGTCTGATTGATGGTACAAAATATGAGGGCTCGGGGATTTCAACCGACACGTTTCAATGATAGTGATGCTAGATTTCTGAAGTCTGGCTGAAGACGTAAAACTTAGCGCTTTATGGGAGGCAACCCAAGAGGTGTCGCAAGAAACTCCCGGGTTAAAAAAACAAACACAAACGGGTGTGTGGACACACACGACCCGACCGTGCGATCTGCTCCTCTAGTTTTCAATTTGACGGACAAGCTCCCGGCTTCACCAGAACTATCCAGGTAAGTAATTTTTTACGGATTCCTCTTTCTTTTGATAATTTCCTCATATATTCGGGACGAAGCATATTTTAAGTTTGGTAGAGTTGTTAATAATGCATAAATTAGTACTGTTGTATTTTGCATTGTATTTAGGATTGCATGTAGAGCATAAAAATTTGCATAAAAGTTTTTCGATTTTTTTCTAATTTTTTGATTTTTTTATTTTTTAGCACTTTACTGCTTTAGCACGTTTAATTGCTTTTGTGTGTGATTTTTAATCAAGATTTTCAAAAATTGCCAGCTTCTATATGATTTTACTATGAGCATTTTATGGAATGAGATAATATACTTCTGGGAATAATGTGCTGAATTGTTGGGAAGATGTCATTTATTTGCTTAACATTAGTTGAGAAAATTGGTATTTGAGCATGAGGCGAAAAATAAGCCTGTGAGTTTTTGTGCCTTAAACTGCTTTATCTTATGCAGCTTATTTGTTTTTCTTGAGTGTGTCATTCATGATTGCTAGAACTCTAGAACTTGCTCTGGTATCTTCATTAAAGCCGTGTGTGTGTGCAATTTTGGAACATGATTTAAGGCCATCTTTGTTTAGCTTACTTAGCCTAAAAAGCCTACCTATGATCCCTAGTTAGCCAATTTTGAGCCAAAACTTTTTATTCTTAGTCACATTGATCTTTAAAATTGCAAAATAATTTTATCCCTGAAATTTCTTGAGCTTATAGAAAATGAATAAGTTTGTGGGAGATGTGGTGAAAATTTATGAAAAAAGAGAGGAAGTTGGTAAAAGAAATAGGGATGAGCAGTGTCTGGGTAAATGAAGAATATATGAAGCTCGAAAACAAATCTCTGAAAAAAATATATAGAGAAAATCGAGCAAAGCATAAGATTTTTTTTGAAAATTATGAAGAAAAAAAATGAAAGTTTGAGGCTAAAGAAAAAGAAAAGAGGCAAAAAAGCCTAAGAATGAAAAAGGAAAAATAAGGGTGGAGTTGAGTTGAAAAAGAAAAATATCTTGAAAAAAATGAGTATTGTGAAATTGGGTTGGTAAATTGCAAGAATGTGCTAAATTTTATTTGCTCAAGTCAAGTCACTTAATCCAAATATTCCCTACCCTTACCAAAGATCTGACATTACAACCAAATGAAAAATCATTTTTGATTCTTAGATTGTGTACACAAAAGTGGTCGAGATGTTAAACGATTTGCAAGCCTATGATAGTTCTACTTTCACTAAATTGAATTTGAGCATAAACACTATCCATACACTTCAAAGAGTCGAGTGATACACTATCTACTTGTGAGTCGCGATGTCGAGTACCCAATAGAGTATTGGTTATGCCGAGTTTATGAATGATGACTTCTTGATTATGAATCACATGGTTTTCTTAAGTATGGAGCCAGATGAGATTTAATGTTCATAGTGTTCTTGTGTGTTCTTTTTACCCCTTGATATCATTTTTCTTAATTTTCTTGAGGACGAGCAATGCTTTAAGTTTGGGGGATTTTGATACGTGTAAAATATACGTGCATTGAAGGGCTTATTTTTATATATAATTGATGCATTTACACGCATATTTAGTATGTTTTACTTGGTTTCCCTTGTTGGGCGTGATACTGCGTATTCTTATAACTTCTTACAGGAAATGGAGCTAAATTGGATAAAAGAAATGATATCATGTTCCAAAGTATACTCAAGAGCGAAGGTACGAGCAAATATGTGAAGGAAAGAAGCATACATAATCGAACAAAAGGTAATTTCCTTCAAAAAGATCCAAATGCGCTAACAGTTTCCAGCACTGGCAGGGTTTAGTATTTTAGCCATAACTTTCTCTAAAAATTGATATTGAGATGATTCAAGTGGCTATGGAAATATAAGAGAAAGGGATACAACTTGCATGAAGACCCCAGGAGCAAATTCAGACGTTTTACAAGTCACACGACCGTGTGAACAGACACACAGCCGCGTGAGGTTCTTCAGCGGTTTCAGAGTGAAAAAACCAATCGCACGGTCTTCCTATGTGAGCCCACACGAGAGTGTGGGATGCCCGTGTGACACAACCGTGTGAAAAATGCAAAAAACAGGGGACATAACCAAGCCAACGGCCGGACTATGTGGGCCCACATGGGCGTGTGAGGTTGGGCTGAGAAAAACCCACACGACCGTGTGGGACTCTGCCACGCATTTTTTGGAGTCCTTTTCCCGTTCCAACTCTACAAGTGACCTCTCCAAACATCTATAAAAGGGACCCAAGGCTTGCACGAAATTAGATCATCCAAAATCAATCTATAGCACCTACAACACATCAAATTACGCCGGAACACATGATCGATGGTCTTCTGAGAGAGGGGGACTAGGTCGTGAAGAATACCACAAGGCCTTTCGCATCTACGGGAGCACAAGAGCTTCGAAGGCTTGAAAGGGGAATCCATCCTGACAAGAAGGGGTTTTCTTTCTATGTCTAGATATCTTGTTTGTGCTTGAACGATGCCATAATGTTGATTTTGAATTTGTCTATGAATTTGTTATCAATGTTTGGCTAATCTTTCGGATCTTAGTGGCATAATCAAAACTGTGGATTCATGTTAAATCTTGATTAATTATTTTCTTAATTGATTCATGTGTTTTATTTTATGAATTCGAGTGCTTATTCTTAATTGCTTTTTATCTGATCAATAATTAGCATGTCATATTTGTTAGCGCGAGATTCGGGAGATGAGTTCTAACAAAGACGAGAATCGAATTCAGACATAAACAGGTGTAACTAGTCGGGAGACCTACAATCAAGTGTGGGAGTCATTCAATTCATAAATCTTTTGGGAGTTAATAATAGTTGTAACGTATCAGGAGATCTACAATTATTATTAATCTACTGTTTATTTATCACCCGGGAAGGCGAATAGACTAACTTAGGAATTGAACCCATAGAATTACATGAATTGGTTTTGAAACTTTAATTAGATTTAATATTGATGAAACATGTTGAGATTATGTGCTTAAGGTTGCTCTTGTAGTTGTTGAAAATACTTGTGGGGTTTGCAATTTTATTTATTTTTCTGTTATTTTCGATTATTACTAAACCATTGATATTCGGTCACTTCAATAAAATTGGAATGTGATGTTATTATAGTCTAAGTATTTCACAAATCAATCCCGGAGGAATACAACCTTGTTTGCCATTATTCTATAAACTACTTTGTACACTTGCAGTTGTATGATCCAATTATTTTTGGCGAACAGTTGGAGGTCTTGATTCCTGATGGCAATAGTTCAGATAAGATCATCGGAGCCAACATGCTCCTTTTCATCAACGTCATAGCTCGCGAGTTGGCTAAAGCAGCTCTCTTTGCTTGAGATTCTTCAACTGGTGGCGTTTCTTCATGATTCTGATTTTCACTGTGTCCTTCTTTGTAGTCCTGATTGTCCCGATCAGGGTCTTTAGCGGCGGGTGGAGCCTACGGTGGTCCTCATGCAGCATTTGTTGCGGCTTGATGTCTTAAAGTGTTCCAGAAAGCTTCATCTAGGAGATCCTGGACGACTTCCTGGGATAAACGAATTTCTTTAATAAGCGGAGTCCCCCAGAGGAGGGGCCGACACTCCTCCAGGAGGAGGAGGGTTGACTCCCCATCTTCCAAGTGGTCGTTCTTCTTGCTGGTCTCCGGCGCCTCGGCCTGCAACTTGAGATTCGATGTCACGTGCTTGCGATCAAGCCTACATCTTCATGTACTTTGGCTGCTCCCACAGATGGTGCCAAAATGATGCTGCTTTTTTAAGGCAAATCACCCAAGTCAACTGAGTTGACCAAAATCATCTTCCCAAGAGGGAAGTCTTCTCGTATTCTGCTCCTTGAACTGGTAACTCCTTCATTTGGGAACTTTCATGCACACATGCGCAAACGTTAGAGGGCCCGGGGGTTGTCCTAGTGAGGCCCCTCCCACGCTCAAGTCAACATGGTGAACGAGAGAATAAACAGTATCGAATACTGATTAATGAATTAATTATGAGTTCATTAACTTAGAGATAATTGGAGGGACGTTTTTATACCTGTGAGATGGGCCCCATGGGCCATGTAAGAGAATTTGGCCTATGGGCCAGTCCACATAAGATAAAACAGCCGCTTGAGCCAAACCCAGGCTCATCTGGGCCTATTTAATTATTAAAAGCCCATTGGGCAATTAATATTAAATAAACAAATATAAAATATATTATATTTAATTAATGAAATATCATTTTTGTACCCAACATAAGTCCCCTAGCTCCGGTATTGCAGAGGGATAAAACAGTGTGGGAGCTAATCCGGTATAGAAATATTTGGCTTGTCATGTAGTATATGTTATCTTGTCTTTAGAGAATCTTTGACCACTTTGCACGAGGATTCTTTGGAGTGGATTCTTGTGACCATGTCTTCCAAAAACAAATTTTCTATCTCTACCTTTCAACTTTTGAAATTTTTTGCTTTGTAGAAGACTTAGAAAATTTCTTACGAGTGAGATGTGAGGTGAGACTTGACTTGAGAGTTGATAGAGATGTGGAGTGCATCGCGCAGAGAGGTAGATGAGAGCCGTAGAGGGTGCCCCAGAGCGCCTCTCTGGAGTGGGCAAGGGCGCCTCCTTGGTGCCCTCCCTAGGCAAGAGCGCGCCCGGGCGCCCTCTACGGCGGAGGAGGGCGAGCCCCCGTGGGTGTTCTGAGCCCCTCGATCCATTTTTCTTCCCATTTTTCTCCGTCTTCCCCGAGTTTCTGTATGTTTTGAGCCATATCTCGGATTTGGGTACTTTTTCCATCCTACTCGGAGCCCGAGGTATTATCGGGCATTTTGTTTTCGGTTCAGTTATTCCATCTCCACGTTTTTCCATAGAGTTTGATATTCCTCCCCTTGCTCCAGACTTATGTTTTGATGGTGATGGGGAAGTAGAGCTTAAGCCAGATTTGAGCTCAAGTGATAAGTCTTCTGAGGCAGAGTTTAGATAAGAGGTAATCCTGAAGAGGTCCTCCCCCCCAAGTATCAGCATAGGCCTCCTCTTGGGAGTCGAGTAGTTGTCCCGGTAAAGTTGGCTAGTTGAGTGGCTTTCACTTATTTTCTTAGGCTACGCGAGCATCTAGAGCTTCCTTCAGTGTTTGTGATGTCGGCCCCGAGTTCAGGTGATAGGCTAACTCATCCACCTGAAGGCTTCATCACGGTGTACCTTTACAACTTTTCAGTTGGCTTTGTGCTTCCGCCATATACCTTTCTCATCTCGATCCTTAAGTCGCTGGGGACATGTGTTGGTCAGATGATTCCCTAAGCCTATGCATGTATACAAGGATATCAGCATATCATGCGGCAGTTGGGATTGATTCCGATTGTATAGGAATTTCATTTCTTGTTCTATGCCTGGAAGTCTCTGGGTGACTCCTTCTTCCACTTCTTCCCACGTTCTCAATGCAAGTTCATTGATGGATCTCCTTCTCCTGGTTGGTTGTGGAAAGAGGATTTCTTCTATGTGAGAGATTATGGTTTGGAGCTTCCTCACAAGTGGGTTTTGGAGGTTAAGGTTTCCCGAGGCACTCCTACTTCCCCGAAGGAGATGGCAAAAGCTTATAGGTCTCGGGGCTTATTTAAAAATCTTCTGAATATTAGAGATTTCTTAGGTATCCCGCCTTGCTTTACTTCTTTATATTGCGTCCCACTTTACTTATATATTTTGACTGCTTCCTTTCTGATGTTTCTTCTGCTTGCTTTTTAGTTAAGGAGAGTTACAGAATTTCAGAGTTAATGGCTTTTAAGAAGAAGAGAAGGAGAAGACCAATGTGAAGTCTGCTACTGGCGAGAGCTTGAGTGTCCTGCCTCGGAGTGATAGGTCGCGCCTTTCTCACCAGGAGAGTGATAGGCGCCCTTCCCTCCAAGAGGGTGATAAGCGTCTTGGCTCACGCTCCAGAGATTGTGTTGATGTTGCTCCGACTCCTCGTCCTTGTGCAGGACCTTCGAAAGGAAAGAGGCCGAGGATGGAGACCGGTGTCGCTGCTTCTGAGAGTGTTGGTCCCCGAGCTCTCTTCTCCAGTGGAGTGAACCGTCGCGATCCCAGGGAATCTAGTCCCATTGGGACTACACTGATTATGGCTTGGGCTACGTCAGTACCCGAGGAGCTCTATTGACTACACTTATTCTGGTTTGGGCTACACCAGTACCCGAGGAGCTCTATTGGCTGATGATCAGTCCCGCCTTGGGTCTTTGTCCTTCAAGGACATTGAGACTCACCTTTGCGGGGACTTTGCTCGGGTAAGCTTCCATAGTTTTTTCTCCTTTTCATCCTTCATGTATTGTCTCTTTACTTAGCTAGGACTTGTATAAATTATGTTGTAGGCACTGAACCTTATTGTGGCTTCGAACCATCGAGGTGAGGTGACTGAGGCGAAGAACCGTCAGCTTTGAAGTAAGGTGAAAAGCTTGATGAATGATGCGGCACAACATGGTGGTAAGATGTCTGAGTTGTCGAAGGAGTTTCAGTGGGCGAAGGCCCAATTTGACCACGAGTTGAAGACGGGCGAAGTCCACACTTCAATCGGCGCCCATATGCTAGCTCAGGATAGGTTCATCTCGATTAAGGCTTACAGAGCTTCTCCGGAGTATCGCTCCGAGTTATTGAAGGAGTCTTCAGTCTATTTTGACAGAGCCATTCGCTATTGCTGGAAACTTCTACGATGGATTGGGAAGGCTTCTAGCGAGTTGATCGACATCCTCGACTGTGGCGTTTCAGATCAGGAGAAGGGAGAGGTTGAGGTTTTTGGCGGATCTTCCTGACGATGCCGGTAGCGGTGGAGTTGAGCCTAGAGAGCCTGATCCTGCTGCCAGAGATGATGCGCCTCCTTCTTGAGTAGTGACAGTCTTTTTCTTGCTTGATGGTCTTTGATTCCCGCCCATCTGTTTAGGGCTTGCTTTGTGCATTCAGATGTTTCTTTTTATGCACTTGAATATTTCTCCCTTCCTTTTGACCTTGAGATGTTTTGTTTGCCTTGTGGGGATGGATGATCCTTCCATTTTACTTGTGCATCTTAGCTTTCCTTTATCATGCTTTACCTGTGATATCTGAGTATGTATTTTATATTATATTGTAACATCATGGGGTGCCCTTCCAAAACTCAGAGGAGGGCGATCCCTTAAGTTTCCCGTGGGGGCGCCCTTCCGGAGCCCAAAGCAGGGCGCCCCCTTGGATTTTTCCCAAGTTATTACTTTATTCTTTGTATCTTTTTCCACATGTGTTAGCTTTTTTCGCCTTCATTTTCTTGCACATTTTCATCGTGGAGAAGAATTAACCGGGACTCTTGTGAGGAGGCCCCTTCCTCCGGGGTCTTAGCTGGAGGAAAAAAATTTTTTACTAGGACCCCCTTGTTAGGAGGCCCCTCCCATCCAGGGTTTTAGCCGAAAGGGGTCATCCCACCTAGGGTCTTAGCCAGGTGAGGTCATCCCCTCTGGGGTCTTAGCCGGAGGAGGTTGATTACTAGGACCTCCATGAGGAGGTCCCTCTCATCCGGGATCTTAGCCGGAAGGAGTCATCCCACCTGGGGTCTTAGCCGGGTGATTCCATCCCCTCCGAGGTCTTAGACGGAGGAGGTAAATTACTAGGACCTCTATAAGAGGCCCCTCCCATCCTTGTCCTTAGCCAGAAAATGTCATCCCACCCGGGGTCTTATCGGATGAGGTCATCCCATCTGGGGTCTTAGCCAGAGGAGGTAAATTACTAGGACCTCAATGAGGAGGCCCTTCCCATCCGGGGTCTTAGCCGGAATGGGTCATCCCACCCGAGGTCTTAGCCAGGTGAGGCCATCCCCTCTGGGGTCTTAGCCGAAGGAAGTTATTTACGAGGACCTTCGTGAGGAGGCCCTTCCTAACCAAGGGCTTAGCCGAAAAGATGGGGTTTGTGGAGGAGAGCGTCTAACTAGTCATTGACCTTAGCCATATGTGGCCATTAATTGCGCACTGGCCATGTGTGGCCATTAACTGCATTCATCACATCAAAGTAGAAAACGTTAAAGCACTTTTATTCATTATAATAAAAAGCTTTACGCCCTGTGGGCAGAAACATGATTGAAATGTAAATAAATGTTAAATGCCTCTTGGGCGGAAATGAACTGAAAACAATAAAAAATACTAAAATCCCCGGGAGTCTAGGGGAGCTGTTGTTTACGACTGTGTGGTGCTTTCATCATTTGGTATCGGTAGCTTGCTCATCTTTAAGGTGGCCGCATAGCATTCCTAAACCATTTTGTTGTCTCCAACAGTCTCTCCTACCCCCGATTCTGTAGGGGACTTCAACTTTTAGTGAACTGGAAAGGGGATGGCCCAGAATTGGTGCAAGTTTGGCCTTCCCAAAATCAAATTGTATGGAGATAAAGAGTCTACTATGAGGAAGCGGACTATCTTCATCACCTAGTGAGGAGCGTCCATACCCAGTGTGAATAACATGTTGATTTCACACGAGGACTTGATTAAGTCTCCAATGAAGCCAATCAGCGGTGCCGATGCGCTGGATCAATCCTCATCTTGCCAAAAGCTTTCCTGGAATATGACGTCCACTACGCTCCCAGTGTCGACCAGGACCCTTTTAACTACGAAGTTGGCTAGCATAACTGACATGACAATGGCATCAGGTTGAACATGGGTCTCTGGGATGTAGTTTTGAGTGCCGAAGATGATTGACATACCCTTGGCTTGAGGCTGCTCCACGTCTCTTTTCTTGGATGGGTTCTACTCGGGGCGTCCTCTTTTGTCCTTGCTATATTCCCAGAGAGCACTCCGGGCATCTTTTTTCTCTGGAGATCACATTGATGACTCTGACAACATGATTGTCGTGCTTCTGCTTCCTATGGCGATCTGTGTGGTGCTGGTCTTGTGGAGATTCTTCTTCATGTAGCCTAGGATCGCGGCGAAACTTGCTCTGATCCACGTAGTCCTTAATGTGGCCATTCTGGATGAATCGCTCGATCTCCTTCTTCAAAATAAAGCAGTCTTCGGTGGTGGGACCCCAATCTCTGTGATACCGGCAGTATAGGTTGGAACGCGTCCGTGAAGGGTTGTTCCACAACGGTTGTGGGGGATCAATGATCCCCTTATTCTGGGCGGCTATTAACACTTCCGCTAATGGAGCGTTGAGAGGTGTGTAGCATGGCCATGATCCTTCCTTGAGCCCTTCCGCGACTAGTTCTTTTTCTCTTCCTGGGACTTGCGCTTTGCCAGGCTTAGGCTTAGTGGACTCCTCTACTCGGATGTGCTTCTCCGCTCGGCTCAATAGCTCCTCCATGTTGGATGAAGGCTTCCCGGCAAGAGATTCTTCAGAGACCCTTGGCGTAGATTTTTTTGTAGTATCCTGGCCAAGGTCTCATGCTGGACATTGACTACTTCATTGACGGCTTCCACGAACCGCTTCATAAACTCCCACATTATTTCTCCTTCTTTCTGCTTCACCTGAAAGAGGTGAGCGATAGTCTTGGGACACTTTCTGTTGATGGAGAACTGTTGTATAAAGGTTTCAGTGAGCTTGTCCATCCCATAGATTGACCCCACTGGGAGCTGATTGAACCATGTCAGGGCCCGCTTGGTCAGAGTAGTGCGGAACACCTTGCAGTAGGAGGCATCCATCATGTCATAGAGATCTGCCTTGGCATAGAATTTTTCTGAGTGTTTCTGCGGGTCTCTAGTTCCATCATACTCCGGGAGGTTGGAGGTCTTGATTCCTGATGGCAATGGTTCAGATAAGATCACCGAATCCAACGGGCTCCTCTTCATCAATGTCGTAGCTCGCGAATTGGCTAAGCTAGGTTGTACTGCTTGTGATTCTCCGACCGGTGGCGGCTCTTCATGATTTTGATTTTCACCGCAACCTTCTTCAGCAACTGACGGAGCCCGTGGTGGTCCTCCTGCAGCATCTGCTGCGGCTTAATGTCTTAAAGCATTCCGGGAAGCTTCATCCAAGAGAGCCTGGAGGGCTTCCCAGGACAAACAAATTTCTTCAATAGGCGGAGCCCCCCTGGAGGAGGGGCGGCACCCTTTTTGCAAACGGAGGAGGGGGCGGCACTCTTCCAAGAGAGAGAGGGCTGGCTCACTGTCTTCTAGGCGGTCGTTCTTCTTGCTGGTCTCTGGTGCCTCGGCCTGCAGCTTGAGATCTGACTTAACATGCTTGCGATTGAGTCTGCATCTTCGTGTACTTTGGTTGTTCCCACAGACAATGCCAAAATGATGCTTTTTTTAGGCAGGTCACCCAAGTCAACTGAGTTGACCAATATCCTCTTCCCGAGAGGGAAGTCTTCACACTGGTCCTCTTCCCGGCCGAGTGGGAAGTCTTCTCGTATTCTGCTCCTTGAACTGGTAACTTCTTCATTTGAGAACTTGCCTGTACACATGCACAAACGTTAGAGAGCCTCGGGGGTTGTCCCAAGGAGGCCCCTCCGATACTCGGATCGATCTGATGCGAGAGAATAAAGTAATCGAATACTTAATAATGATTTAATTATGAGTTTATTAACTTACAGACAATTGGAGGGACCTTTCTATACTTGGTAGATGGGCCCCATGCGCCGTGTAGGAAAATTTGGCCTATGAGCCAGTCCACGTAGGAGAAAACGGTCGCTTGGGCCAAACCCGGACTCATTTGGGCCGGTTTAATTATTAAGAGTCTATTGGGCAATTAATATTAAATAAACAAATATAAAATGAATGATATTTAATTAATAAAATACCGTTTTTGTCCCCAATAATATATATATATATATATATATATATATATAGATTTGGGCCATGAACCACTTTTATGGGGATGAAGGTATTATAACTTGAGGAAATTACACAAAATACCCTAATTTTTAGAAAAAAGACAAAAATACCCACCCATCACAAAAATATCCTATCCGCTCCATCCCATGACAAAAATACCCTACCCCTGCTGTCCAAGTGCTTGCGTTCACAGACGCTATGTTCCGAAAACCCTGAAGCCGATTCTCCGACGGTGGTCAAATCTTTCGAATTCTCTTTCGATTCGATGATATCGAGGCTCTGATGGTCTCCGACTCCCAACTGGTGAATCGCCTCCAAGAAATCCTCCAAGCCTCCGACCTTGAAACCACCACCGCCGCAGGGGTCTGCCGCCACCTCGAGAAGGAGTTCTCCGTCGATTTGTAAGGCCGCAGGGTATTCGTTAGGGAACAAATCGACCTTTTCCTCCATAGTAGGGCCGCCCAGAACGACGGTGCTGAACAAAAAGAAGAAGTGGATGAGAATGCCCAAAACGACGCCATAGAGGAGGAGCAACGACAAAGGGAATCTGGGAGTGACAATGAGAATTCTCAAGAAGAAGAAATTTCTGGAGAAAAAGAAGATGAGGAGGAGGAGGAGGAAGAGGAAGTGAGCGATGAACGGAGGAGTAAGAGAAAGAAGAGGTGAGATTTTCTTGTTCTTGATTATTCCATTTCCTAATTTACCTGACTATTTATTTGGGGGTTGGGGGGTGGTTACTATAATAAAGGAATAATAACTAATAAGTTTTAGTATTTCATATTTTGTTGCTGTGAAAGGTGATGATCATGTAGTTGTGCAATAATAGAAGTGATTATTTGGAACTATGGTATATTTGAGGAAATTACATAGATATAAGACTGATGTTGATTATTCATTTGTTTGGGCATTTTTATTGGTGTTAGAATTTGGGAACTAATAATACATAAAACTTTTATTTGCGTCAAAACAAAAAATAGATTGGGGAAAATTGTCACTGGTGACTGCACAATTTTAGTTAATGTCTACCATTGCAATGGCTGAACAGTTCTCTTCATCAAATGTTAATGTCGGAGAGAAGTAATCGTGTATTTGAAAGCCGTCGATCAGATTCTGCGGTCGGTGGAAGCGCATCCATCTGAACGCTTCTGATTCCGGTGAGCTATGCCATATGTTGTTTGTTTGTTTTTCTCTTCTTCTTTTCCCAAAAATTGTGAAATGCCTCAATTTGAAATGTCAGTTCATGCTTTATCCATTGGTTGTTCTGATTTGCCCATGAATTCGCATGATTATGCCTGTTTGGGTGTTAATTTTCAATTTTCAAGCTATGCTCATCTTTGAAATGATTTCGAGTTTTCATCCGACGGGGTGAGGCTCTGCAACTGTTTGATGAAATGTCGAGCGAAGATTTAGAGGTTAAACTCAATTTTCTGTGTTTTTTTATTATTTTGTAATTTGAAGTTTTTCATTTGTTTTGATGTTGTTTTAAAGTTGTTTCTTTTGTGCTTTTATGTATTTTTCATTTATTTGTTCTTTTTTATTTTTTTTGATTTGTTGTGTTATCTATCTGACTGTGTATCTTTTTTTATTTCTTTTGTAGTGAATGTGAGATTTTTTGTTTCTTGTTATGCCGAGCATTTAATTGTTGGGAAGGCTATGGACGTTGAAGCGTTCGAGATAGAGAATGAACAAGCAAGGCTCAGTAATCTGCTTCACAATCATGCTAAGTTGAAGCTGCAAAATGGTGATGACGATGACAACGACATTGAGTTTCTACCTCCACTTCCTAATGATTTTAGAGAATTGTTGATATGTAAATATTAATGCTGGTACAATCTGTTGAAACATGTAAGAAACATAAATGAAACATGTAAGAAACAATTGTAAAACAGGGGATCATGTGATAAAAGTTTGTAGTAAATTGCTTTTAAATTTAGAGAAGTAGTGTAGTTTTTCCCCATATACTCTTCAGTTTTTTTTTTTGTCATCCTTGTAAATATTGATTTTGCTTCATTTCGATGTCTGCATGCCTAATCTTGAACTAAAGATCTCACATACTCTAGCAAAGTTGTTACTAGTAGGTCTTTCACCGCTGCAGTTGATGCATTCAATAATTCTACGATGTTGGAAGTCAATACAAAGTATTTTTTGGTCTGACAGTGGAGTCTTGTCCATTTCTCGTAGCCTATGATGGACAAGTAAGCTCAAATTTTCTGAATTGAATTTGTTGTACCAAGATTTCTTTTAGGGTGCTGAATGTGCAGTCCATTGGAATCAGTATTCTTGTTATCTCAAAGTTGGTATACTCTCTATTTTCTTCCCATTGTCCATTGTGGCATACCACAGCTGAGATTTTCACCATGCAACTGTGGAATGCAATGAAAAGTTGGCTAAGTGAAACATATAAGAAACATAAATGAAACAGATATGAAACAACAAAGAAACAACAAACATGTTTGAAACAACAAAGAAACCAACACAAAAAATCAGCGGAAAATGGGTATTCTTGTCAAAAATCAGCGAAAAATGGGTATTTTTGTCAAAAATCAGCGAAAAAATATATTTTTGTCAAAAATTAGCGGAAAATGGGTATTATGCAGGGTATGGGTATGGAAAATGGGATATTCATGTCTTTTTCCCTTATAACTTTAATATTTCTAATTGGGCCGATGGGTCATGAAAGTTTCAGTAATCCCATTCCCATATCACTAACAATCCACATCAGATTCATTTTAATCAACTGAAAATATCAAAAAAGAAACAACAACAACATAGAAATACCTGCGAGAAAAATAGTGTGAACAAAAGTAAATTAAAAATAATAAACTTATGGGGAAAAAAGGGATAAGGATAAAAATACCCAATATTTCTGAAAAATGACATCATTACGCCCTTAGTCCCTTTTCCAGAAATTTATACGCTCCCGTCTTTTTTTCCGGATATTTTTGTGTTGCTGCCAATTTTTCCGGTTTTTGACGGTGTTGTTTCAAGGTTGTGTCGAACATGTTTCATCTAATAAAATTTCAGTGTAAAAATAATTTTTGCCCTCATTAAATAATTAATTTTATTCTCGAAAACTTATGAACAGTCACGCAATATAGACATAAAACAACACATTCAGAAAATATTGAAATAACACATGAATAGAAAAACACAATTCAATTTTTGATCCAATGTATTAAAATCCTCGAAAACACATAGAAACAACATAATAACATTAAAAACTATATAAAAACAACCCCTAAACAATATAAAAAATAACATAGGAACAAAAAGAGCTCTAAAATAGGTAAAGAAGTTGCATTGAATTATCGAATATCACATGGAAACAATAAAGAAATATCTGAACAACATTAAAACAAAAAAGAGCGTAAAAAATATGTAAAAGTTGCATTTAAAATTGAAACGACACAAAAACAACATAAAAACAAAATAATTAACATATAAACAAGTACGAAACAACAGAAATAACATAGAAAACAATCTAGAAATAAAAAAGCATAAAAATGTAAAAAGAAAAGGCAAAAAAATGTTAAAAAAAGAGTTGGGAGCGTATTTAACATCATTTCTCTCGAAATACTTAGATATTTTTGGAATTAACTCAAATAAATATTGGTTGGTTAAGACTTTAATCCAAGACCAAACCAGATGTTTTGAGTTTGATTCTCATCACATTTCCATTCCCAAATATGTCAAAAAAAAAAAAAAGGGAAATATTATAGAGGGTGACTTACAAAACTAGCTGACGTCGCCGTCACGAAGACCGTGACGTGGTGTCGTGACTCAAAACATGTATTTTCTCCTCCGAAAATGCCACCTAACGCCTCGACATGGCCCACACACTTAACGGCGGAGCGCCGTCGTCTAACCGTTGAGTCACCCAACACGTGGCTATTAAACAGACTGTGGTGTATGTGGGGTTCCACTCTTTTGCTAAAGGGCGGGACACGTATTCACCTTGTTGTGGGACTCAATCATTGGCCTTTAATTATGGGTGGTCATGCTATTCTTATGACCATTTTGCCCTTCCCTTGGTCGTGGTAGAAAATCCAGGTTTAATTACAGGAACCAATAAGTAAAATCTAATTTCAAATAAATTCACATTTTCGTGAACCCAACTAAATAAAGTAAAAATTAGCATTCCTTAAAATTATATATTACATTCCTGATCTCCAAAATATATGATAATGCTCAGAGAAAAAATAGAGAACAAAAAACACAGAACTCGTTGGTGAGAATAGCAGTATCATACCACTAAATTGAGCTCATAATTTTAGAATAAATAGGTGAGCCTCATTGATTAGATTTTATTGTCTTTTATTATTTGAGCCATATAGTATATTAGTATCAATACTTTTTTGCCGGAAAAGAAACTTTTTGATTGGCTAAAAGAAATCAATCGGGAATCAAATAATTATTGAGGAGAAAATTTGTAATAAAAACAGAGTTTTGGATTCTCTATTACAAAGTATATTTCATTTCAGATTCCAAGTATTTAAAATACGCCACAAAGATAAATTAAAGACGCCAACTGTACATTTTGCGCGTACGAATTAAAAATAGAGAAAATATATTGATATTAAGACCAAATGAGAGGGGTGTTTTTGTAATAATCCCCAAATTAAAAAGTTGACTTGCCAATTTAAGCAAGAAAAATAAGGACAGGGAAGTCATTTAAGGCAAGAGAGGAGGATGCTTCAGTCCAACGAACACCCATTCTCTGTCTCTCAAACTTTCTTTAATGGAGTTTTTAAAACAATTTTTATTGTTCTCACACTTCAAAATCAGGGACATCACTATCAGCATCGCTATCATACTATATTGTCTTTGATGAGTTGAGCATTTGAATAGTTTTACTCATTATCATCAAAGCGACACGCAACCCCCCTACCCCACCCACAAAATTACATATGCATGTATAGCATATATGATATATGCATTCATCTGTTAACCAGAGCAAGGAGAAGATTAAACCCACCCCAATGCATGAGAATCTTTCCTCTAAACAACAGTAAGTTATGTGTTTGATCATTTGCCTCGATCTATGGGATTTATAACCACTTGGTGATTGATATATGAGTTTACGTTCTTCATTCTTTTGGCTTTTTTTATGTGTTTTGTTCAATTTCCATGTCTTTCTCTATTCCAATTTGGTATCATATCTGTTTGATTTGTTTAGCTAGGTGGGGATTGTGTTGTTTTTGTTCTCCTTTTTTTTTTTTGGGAAATATTTTAATTATGAATTGAATATCTAACTTTGATTGGATTTAGTAGGTGGACGTTATTTGATATGTTGTTTTTTTACCTCTCTGGGAAAAACAAGGGATGCGATTAAATTTTCTATTTTCTAGATGGGGTCACTTTCTAATAATTATTTGTCTATTTTATATGCATGATAGATGTATATGTTGCAAGGTTGAAGAATAATGAATCATCAATTATTTGACATAAATTTTAGATTTTTTGTCAGATTCTGAGAATCTGTGAAACATTTTCCTCAATAAGCATTTGATGGTCAGTCGAACGAGGAAAATGATTAATAGTTATCCTTCATTCCTCTTATATTGCAAGGTTGTGTTTGGGATTTTATCCCTCCATTTGGGGACTTGACTATGGTCACCTCTAGTTCTGTTTATACTGAAAGACTCAAACTTAAGACATTATGAATAAGAAATATCATTTTGCACTTCTGTCCTGTAATCTATAAAGAATCTTCTCGAGACTTAGTGGGTGTATAATTGATCGAGCTTATTTAAAAGATCTTATAAGTTACTATATATTATTAGATGTTTTTAGAGCTTATAATATTGTAGATCTTATTTTAAAAATAAGTTGTGGAATTGTTTGAATAAAAAAAGATGATAGATCTAGTCTTTAAGATGTTAGTAATGACAAATTTGTAATTAAAATGGTCAAAACAAGAAAGATGTTAAAATACGATCTTATTTTGAAAAAAAAGTTGGGATTTCACCTTTTTAAAAATGAGCTTATATCTTATAAGATCTTTTTATAAAAAGTTTACCAAACATCTTTTTAGAGCTTATAAGATCTTTTTATAAAAAGTTTACCAAACACCTTTAAAGAGCTTATAAGATCGGTCAAACACCTCTTACTTTCCTTAATAACACTTGTAATCTTGGAAATCTTGATAAGATCATCTTCACTACCTATTATCAATATATGTCATCGCACGTTGATTTTCTTTGTATGTCTATGATGAGGACATTCAATATGTGTACTTACACATATAAAGTCATGTATTTGATTTTTTTGAAGTACTATTCTTGAAGCATTATGATGTGATTGTTATTTATTCCACACTATGTTTTATTGGTGTTTCTTTTAATAATGTTGTATGACCAATAGGCCACCATTATGCAACATCAGCTAAATAAAAGACAGCCACATGAGTTTGATGCAAAGAGCTATAACTTATCCACAGCTTGCTCACGAAGTTGGCATTATGGTATTGGAGACGATTTTATCGTGTCCCCAAATGTGCCATCGAGAGCCACATTGGGTATGACTTCTGTGTATCAGCAAAATGCTTGTTGGTCCGGTAATCAAATTTCCGAAATGCCAAGTTCAGGTTCCAAAAACATTTATAATGGTTTCTCAAATTTCTTATTCTTCATGGCTGTATTCAATTATCAATCATTCGATGAGACTCCATTTCCATATTTATAAATTTTTGTGCTCGTGCGGTTATGGTTGTTTAGAGTATGTTCGAAGGCATCATGAAGTGAAATTGTTGCAGAGGATTTGTCTGTGTATGTTGAGTACTTTTAAATTTAACTTGAGGTGAGACTTTCAAATGGATGTATGTTTCATATGCATATATATAGATATATTCATATTTATAAGTTAACTTAATAGCCTCGAAAGGTGATAGAAGCGGTGTATGAAATATCATGAGATTTTTTTTTCAAGTCTCACGTAGGATCAGTCTGACTTTGAGTTTCTTCGCATATCTGTTATCAAATAACTTGTTGCATGGGTTATGTAGAAAACTCTTTTCCGTTACAACTAGATCATTGTAACACAAATTACGACATATTACAATTCAAAAGATGTCAGCAGCTTGGAAGGACTGTTTCTGTTCAAGATAAACTGCTATTCATTAACTTCATGTTTGAGTACTGTTAGAATTATAATTAGTTATTAGTTTATATTTGTGAGGGTAGTTTTGTAATTTCCCTTTGTGTGTCTTCTAGGGTTTGCTCCTATATATATTGGGTTAGCCTCCATTTGTATTAATCAAGTTCTTGCATTCAAGACTCCAAGTTATATAGAATTCTTCTTCCAAATTTATCTTACAAAAATGTATGTTAAATTTTTTTTTCTGATGGGTGTACCAGTGCCAGTGCCAGTTCGCGGATCCGGTGGGTATATCGCGATTACAGTGAGTATGTTGCAGCTTTGTGTTATTTTCATTCGATTTTCGATCTGTTAGCACTTGTTGGGTTTGCTATCTTTTTGGCCTCAAGAATCAGATTATTTGCAATAGTTTGTTGGTAGAGTTGGCTTGATTTGTTGGGTATTTGCATCGATCTACCTAGTTGTTTGGTTGGTATTTCTGCTTGATTTTCTGTCATTATTCATTATGGCTAGTGAAAGAGATGATTCGTTGCAGTCGATTAGTGTACGCTTGAATGGAAAGAATTATTCATATTGAGTTATGTCATGAGAAATTTTTTGAGAGGAAAAAAATTGTGGAGTTATATTTACGAACACAAAAACATCCTGTTGAGAAAGATAATACTAAATATCTTTGCGAATTAGAGGTTTGGGAAGTGAACAATTCGAAAATTATTACTTGGGTTAACAATGCATGGAGAACTCTATTGGTATGCAATTGGCTAAATATGATCTTCTAAAGAAGTTTGGGATCATTTGGAACGTTGTATACTCAATCAAATTTTGCTAAACAAAGACCAGTTGGAAATAGATATTCGATCTCTTGAAAAAAAATATGATCATGCAGAATTTTATTCTCACATGACGATCTTTGGGATCAATTAGCCCTTCTTGAATCTATTGAACTTCGCGCATTTGCCCCTATATTGCTCGTGAGAGAGAGCAACGATTGGTTCAATTTTTGATGGCTCTTCGGGATGATTTTGAGTCTCTTCGTGGAAATATTTTGCACCGTATTCCTTTACCATCTGTTGATTCTTTGTCGATGAATTGTTAGCGGAGGAATTACGTCTAAAGTCTCGAGCGGGGAAAGGAGTTCTTCCCCGTCCCTACTTCATCCGTTCTTCTTTGTGCCCCATCGTCCATCTTTCTCGTTCCTTTCGGACCGCACCCAAAGGTTGCGATAATGAGTGTAGTTCTTGTAAACAACCAGGACATTGGAAGGCTCAATGTCCTGAGTTGAATAAAGGTGGCCAACAACGTTTTCAACGAAAAAATCCACGACCTCCCCAACATCGGTTTGTCCATCCAAATCAACGTGGTTTTAGGCCGCCCCCACCGACTCGTGTTCTTTGCACTGTACCCTCATCGATTCTGTGACATCCGGAACTCTTACCTCCGGTCGACCTTTCTATGGATACAATTGCCGAACAATTTGAAATTTCTTGCCTCATCTCATGCTTTGTCTGCCTCGGGTTTGTCAACTCCGAGCTCGTCCAGGTATATCTTCCTCTATTTGGGTATTAGATTCTGGAGCTTTTCATCATATGTCCCCGATATATCATGTTTTACTTCCATTTCACCCACATATGCTAGACTGTTATTCTGCTTTGATGGTACATTGTTACCCTTAGCGGGGAATTGGATCTGTAGCTACACCTCACTTGTCTCTTCCACATGTTTACCATATTCCCAAACTTACATTAAATCTTGTTTCGTTAGCCAATTGTGTGATTCCGCTACTTAGTATCATTCTCTTCTACTTCTTGTTGTGTGCGGGATCCACATTCCCTAAGCCGATTGGGACAGGGCCGTAGGCAAGGAGAGTTATACATTTTGGATGAGCTCGTGAGTACCCTCTATCGCAGCTTCTACTTGTTGATTTGTCTTCTTTTCGTTTGAGTCCTTCATCGTCTAGCTTTTATTTGTGGCATTCTCGTTTGGGTCATGTTTCGTCTTCACGTTTAAGATTTTTGGCTTCTACGGGTTCATTAGGAAAATTGTCATCTCATGATATTTCGATTGTAGTGGTTGTAAATCGCAAAATTTTCCGCTTTACCTTTTAAACGAAGTGTTTTAATTCTACTGCGCCATTTGATTTGGTTCATTCGATGTGTGGGGACTGCTCCCATTCCCACAAAGGGGGTTCTCGATATTATGTCTCTTTTATTGATGATTATTCTCGTTATTGTTGGGTTTATTTTATGAAGCATCGTTCGATTTTACGAGCATATATACTTCATTTCGAGCTTTTGTAAAAACTCATTCTCTGCTATCATAAAATGCTTTAGATGTGACTTGGGTGGGAGTACACCTCTAATAATTTTCGTGAATTGCTTGCTTTGGATGGGACTTTACATCAAACTTCTTGCACAGATACTCTGAACAAAATGGTATTCTTTGAAAGAAAACATAGGCATATCATTGAAACTGCCGCTCACTTTTACTATCTAGTTCGGTTCAAGTGAATTAAGGGGGAAGCCGTTCTTACTGCCCATTGTATAAATAGGATTCCATCATCCATTACATCGATTTATCACCATTTCGTAGACTATATGGTTCCACCCCTAGTTATTCGTCCCTTACGAGTCTTTGGTTGTGCATGTTTTGTCCTTCGTCCTCATGTTGAACGCAGCAAATTATCTTCTCGTTCAATATTTGTGTTTTCTTAGGATATGGAGAAGGTCGAAGAAGGGATATCGTTGCTTTGATCCTGTTGCTCAAAAATTATATGTGTCTCGTCATGTATTTTTTTTTCTTGAGCATATTCCATTCTTCTCTATTCCCTCTAGTCCTCATAGCATCTCCAAAACTCGATCTTGTTCATATTGATCCATTCTCGGATAATACGAGATAGAGACTCATCGATATCTGCTTTGCTCGCGCCTACGCCTACGGCACCCCAATCGCTTCCCGAAATTGTGGATCGTTTGCCTCCTCGATATCCCCAACGTACACGTAAGTCCACTCGATTTGACTTTGTTTATTCCTCTTATTCTCCCGCCTTTGCTTCATTTTTGTCCTCTATTCACCAAATTTCTGAACCACACTCCTATAAAGAGGCGATTCGATCCTTTATGGCGATGCTATGACCGAGGAACTTTACGCTTTGCATAAAACAAACACTTGGGATTTGGTATCTTTACCACCTGGTAAGCGGGCAATTGGTTCGCGTTGGGTTTATAAAATTAAAACCAAATCGATGGTTCGGTTGAGCGATATAAAGCACGATTGGTTGCTAAAGGTTATTCACAACAAGATGGTATGGATTATGAGGAAACTTTTGCCCTGTTGCAAAAATGACTACCGTTCGTACTCTTATTCTTTGTTGCTTCTTCTATCCGAAATCGCACATATCTCAATTGGATGTCAAAAATGCCTTCTTGAATGGTGATCTTCAAGAAGAAGTTTACATGATCCCACCACCGGAGTTCCTCATAATCGGGGCGAAGTTTGCAAGCTTAAGAAAGCATTGTATGGTCTCAAACAGCTCCACGGGCTTGGTTTGAAAAATTCTCTGTCGTCTTACTTCACTTGGTTTTAGTTCCAAAGAACCATGATTCTGCTCTTTTCTTCAAGCGTACATGTGCTGGTATTATTCTTCTTTCCTTATATGTTGATGACATGATCATCACCGGTGATGATGTTGATGGGATTGCATTGTTGAAATCTGAGTTAGCTTCTCGCTTTGAAATGAAAGATTTGGGACCTTTGCGATATTTCTTGGGTATTGAGGTAGCCCGCTCCCCTCGAGGTTATCTTCTTTCACGCCAAGTACATTGTCTTTGACATACTTGATCGAGCTCGTCTTACTGATACTCGGACAGTTGATACGCCTCTTGAACTTAATGTTCGATATTCTCCTTCTGATGGCACACCATTGTCTGATCCTACTTTATATCGCACTATTGTTGGAAGTTTGGTTTATCTAACCATTACGCGTCCCGAATATTGCATATGCGGTTCATATTGTGAGTCGATTTGTCACTTGCCCCACTACCGCTCATTGGGTCGATTAGCTCGTATCTTGCGATACCTCCGTGGTACTCTTTTCGAGAGTCTTTTGTTTCCATCTACACATCTTCATTAGAGTTGAGGCATATTCGATGCGGATTGGGCGGTGATCCTGCGATCGAAAATCCACCACTTGGTTTTTGTGTTTTTCTTGGAGACTCACTTATTTCTTGGAAGAGTAAGAAACAAAATGTTGTGTCTCGATCCTCCACAGAGGCGAGTATCGGCAATGGCTTCTACTACAACCGAAATAGTTTGGTTACGTTGGCTTCTTGCGGATATGGGTGTTCATTTGTCCTCACCTACTCCCATGCATTGTGATAACCAAAGTGCTATTCAGATTGCTCACAACTCGATTTTCCACGAAAGAACAAAGCATATTGAGATTGATTGTCATGTCACTCGTCATCACCGCAACATGGGACACTCCACTTACCTTTCATCTCATCATCTTTACTGATTCTTTGATCTTTTCACCAAGTCACATCACATCCGCTTCGTTTTTGGTTGGCAAACTCTCGATGATTTCTACTACATCATCATGAGTTTGTGGGGGATGTTAGAATTATAATTAGTTATTAGTTTATATTTGTGAGGGTAGTTTTGTAATTTCCCTTTGTGTGTCTTCTAGGGTTTGCTCCTATATATATTGGGTTAGCCTCCATTTGTATTAATCAAGTTCTTGCATTCAAGACTCCAAGTTATATAGAATTCTTCTTCCAAATTTATCTTACAAAAATGTATGTTAATTATTCTAACAAGTACAAATATGGTTTTTTTATTAATTAGTCTATTAATAATTTAATATTTTTATGTTTCTTAATCTATGTGTTCTTACATCATGAATCATATGGAAAACACAAGTGCTTAAGACTTCATTTTTCGGCCCCAAATGATTTATCGAGAATGTCTTTTATGCATAAATTCAAGTAATTGTTATGCTAAAACTAACGAGATTTTATATTCAGTGTCCAGGCAGAAGCATGGCAGTGTTGCATCATCCATAGTGTTCCCTACGATGGGTGAATATTTAGTGCAAGAACCTCAATGCGATCGAGTTGACAGGTCAAATGTGAGAACACTGCATTTATTCGTATATTATATTTCAGCACAAGGATACTAGTTTGTAAATGCAGGAAGTTTTGGACCTGTTAACTAGCTAGGTTCTATAGGACTAATGAGTTTTAGTTTTATAATTTATTCATATAATTGTCCCTTAATTTGTTTGTTTCAGGCATGGCCCTCATATTCTTATTTAGAACCACATTTCAGGGATAGCACACTGGCTAATGGTTGTTCAGAGTCGGTATACGATTTACTACCTCCTTTATGCACGCGTTGTCCTAAAATTATTTGATCCTAATTAGAGTCTAATTTAATATGTTTCTGATAATCTCATGTTAACTCCAATGGCGCTTAAATATTGTAGAGCTCCCATTTTGGATATTTTTGAAGTAGTTCTTATTTGTTGAAACAAACTTAAATAAGTTAAAGACATCAGAACATGTGATAATTTTGTTCAAAGAATTTAGATCATTTATTCGTACTTTCTCTGTAATGTGTCTAATTATATGATTGTGTACTATTATTTCCAGATATACCCAGAGTCACATAGAGTGTCTCATTACGAAATGACGACATCGCCCTTTGTATTTCCGGAGGAGCCTGTTTATGTGAATGCCAAACAGTACCATGCCATTCTGAGGCGAAGGCAATTGCGTGCAAAGGCAGAAATGGAAAATAAAGTGACGAGAGCTAGAAAGGTTCGGTTTTACAATTCTTGGATTGTAAGCATATGTTTTCGGAATAAATCTAACACGCCAACATTTATGTAACTGGATTCAAGCCAAGAGACAATTAGTTACCTTAGGTTGCATATGGATGGGATGATTTGAAGATAAGAATTTCAACTTGTTTGGGTAATCTCATAATTCAATGAACTTCGAATCTTTAGCTCCTATCTTGAGCTATTTTTTGAGTTATTGTTGTGAATTTCAAATCCATATTATATGGAGTCATTTGAAATCATTTTGATAATTCCTCCCATCCAAATACAATGTAATTCTGAAAATTCTGTATATAGCAAGATATGTTGCCTGGTTTAGTTTCAGAATACAACTCTTCACAAAATTTTATTTAGAAACTCAGAATTTAATTTTTATTTTTATTTGATAATTAATTTTTTTTTTTTGAGGAAATATTTGATAATTACTTTGCATGTTCAAACTTGAGGTAAGAACAGATTACATGTTTTTTCCCTTTATGGCTGAGTATTGTGCTCCAACCCTGATGTAAAGGCTATTCGTGGAGTTTAAAATTCGCCATAATTTTACAATGATGTACGGAATTC
Organism: Rehmannia glutinosa; assembly: GCA_016081115.2. Lineage (NCBI taxonomy): Eukaryota > Viridiplantae > Streptophyta > Magnoliopsida > Lamiales > Orobanchaceae > Rehmannia > Rehmannia glutinosa. The sequence continues at coordinate 20,695,886 of CM071933.1, read as the reverse complement.
TTGCTCGTAGATTCAAACAAACTAATACTACATGTCTCTCTTATCAGCCTTATCTTCATGAATCCCGGCATTTGCATGCCTTAAGAAGAGCCAGAGGATGTGGGGGTCGTTTCGTTAACACGAGAAAAGCTGATACAGCAAATGGTGATGCTATTCGCGAGGAAGGCAAAAGGATTCGTAGTTCAGAATATGTACCTGCGGTCTCTTCTGGACCATCCGAGCATGGTGATGAATTTAAGGGCCGTTCGGTTGAAGAAACTAATTCACAGTGGACCCGTCGTAAAAGTTTTTTTCTAGGTAATGAATCTTGAATGGCAAAGTTGAGCAAATTTCTTCATATATTACATGGGATATATATAAAAAGTACCTTATTATATCATGTGATATTATAGTTTGTAGATATTTGATGTAAAAATTCTGCTGTCATGTCAAGCTGGCAAGTCTTGAGATCTTTTGTAAAATTAAACACCTAACTATGGTTTATTTTTTCAAAACTATAATGGTATTGTATAACAAGATGTTGTGTGTGTATGTTGATGATTTCTTGTTTCTTCCTTTGTTCTTGAGCAAAGAATGGTATAACATGGGAGTGCTCTGTCATACACTTTTTCTGGAGTTGAGTTCTTGTTATCTATATCTATACTTATTATTTACTAGTTAAGTGCAAGTGCGTTGCACGTGGCGGTAAAATTTCCTTAATTAAGTGACCTTATTGATTATACTTAAGTATATATCTTTAATATAATATGATTCATAGTATGTCTAAAATAATTAATATAATATGACATCCCATTAATTGTATAAATTATAAGAAATTCCTCAATAAGATAGAAATAATTCGAAGATACATCGATAATAAAAAAAATGATTTACTAAGTATTGAATTATATGAATAATGGAAAAAAAATACTCAAACAACCAAATTTTAAACTAATATAGAAAAATATATGTAAACTTCTAATGTGAAATAAAGACCGAATCAATTCTTCTCTTGTTTGATTTTGACGGACTGATAAGTCTTCTTGTTAGTTGATTTCAAAGATTTCTTCGTATACTTTCTTTTAAGATTATTGAGAGTTTCTTCATCATCACTTGAAATCAGGATGTTGGTATCATCTTCCTTCATCTTAACCTTGAGTCGCTTCACTTTGTTTCCATCATCGCTGGAAATGAGATTGTGGTAGTCATCTGTCTTCATCTTCTCTAGTTTTTTTTTTCGTCGTGTTTTAAGGGTACAACATACTTCTTACTAAGACCATTTGATTTGATTGATTTGTTTGATGTCTCTATTTCCATCTCCTCCTTCAAAACATATTGTATCATTTCGAATGCATCAGCTATCGCACTCAATTTTCCATTGATTAGTTCTGTGTTTTTGTCGAAAGCAATCGTAAATCGAAATTCAGTAGATGTTTGCAAGCTCAATATTTTGTAGTATTTTGACTCATGTGTCTCCCTGAATAAAAATTCATTATAAATTTCAAAAAGCAATATATAGAAAGCTAATTAAATTTATATTTTATCTATTGATTGCGAAAAATGAAAGTATACTATGTTAATATAATCAAAAACAAAGAAAAAAAGAAATATATCTAGAAAGAGACAAATCAAAAAATAATATTTAGTTTAGTAAATCACCTCATCGATTGATGAAAGATACTCGTTAATTGGACCCTCGACATACAAAGTTGCCGCATCTTCGAACATTGTTATAATGACACTATTATTTCCTTGCATCACATTTAAAACTAAAAAACTAACTGAAATCTGTAGTTATATAAATAAATTTTAATATCTTGATGTATGCGCAAATTAATTTAAGCATTTATAATATTATTTATATTTATTACCTTGGTTGTGTTTCCACCTACTCCTCATGTCACTTTTTACAAGATGTTGTGTCATCATTTTTGAAAACTGATGCAGCACAATATTTGCATGAATCATAAGATAATGTTGATTTATTGAGAATATTTTCAACAATTTCCCTAAAACAATAATATGTATCTTGCAAGAAAAAATAGCGTCAATTAATTAAATATTGCAATATTATAAAGGTTATTACATATATTTTTATAAATGGTTTAAATGGATTGTTCGCCAAAAATATTTGGATCATACAACTGCAAGTGTACAATGTAGTTTATAGAATAGTGGCAAGCAATGTCGTATTTCTCAAGGATTGATATGCGAAACACTTAGGCCATAATAACATCGCATTCAAATTTTATCGAAGCGACCGAATATTGAGTATTAATAAACATCAAAAATTAAAAAGAAAAATACATAAATTTTCGAACCCCACAAGTATTTTCAACAACTACAGGAGCAACCTTAGGCACATAATCTTAACATGTTTCTTCAATATTAAATGCAATTAATGTTTTAAAAACCAAGTCATGCAATTCTATGGGTTCAATTCCTAAGATAATTTATTCCCCCTCCCGGATGATAAATAAATAGTAGATTAATAACAATTGTAGATCTACCGATACGTTACAACTATTATTAACTCCCAAAAGATCTATTAATTGAATGACTCCCCACAAACAGTTGTAGGTCTCCCGACACGTTACACCCGTTTATGTCTGAATTCGATTTTCGTCTTTGTTAGAACTCATCTCCCGAATCTCGCACTAACAAATATGACATGCTAATTATTCCTGGCAAATAAAAGCAATTATAAAAAAGCACTCGGATTCATAAAATAGAAAGCATGAATCAATTAAGAAAACAATTAATCATATTTAACATGAATCCAAAGTTTCGATTATGCCCCTAAGATCCGAAAGATATGTCAAACATTGATTACAAACTCATAGACAAATTTGAAAACAACATTATGACATCGTTTAAGCACAGCCAAGAGATCTAGACACAGAAAGAAAACCCCTTCTTGTCAGGATGGATTCTCCTTCCAAGCCTTCGAAGCTCTTGTGCTCCCGTAGATGCGAAAGCCTTGTGGTGTTCTTCGCGACCTAGCCTTCCTCTCTCGGAAGATCTTCGATTCTTGCGTTCCTGTGTAATTTAATGTGTTTTTTCTGTATGAAGTGATCTATTTTCGTGCAAGCCTTAGGTCCCTTTAATAGATGCATGGAGAGATCACTTGTAGAGTTGGAACAGGAAAAGAACTCCAAAACACGCGTTTGGCAGAGTCTCACACGGCCTGGCCGTGTGGCACCACATGGTTGTGTGGATTTTTGCACAATACCATACGCCCGTGTGGGCTCACATGGTCGGGTCGTTCGGGCTTGGTACCATCCCCTGTTTTTGTCACTTTTTCACATGGTTGTGTCATTCCATAGTGGCATTTTCACATGGTCCGGCCGTGTGACGTGTTTTTGTCCATGTTGTTGTACGCATTTGCTCCTGGTGTCTTCATGAATGTTGTAGCCCTTTCTCTTAGATTCCCACAACCACTTGAATCACCTCAATAGACATTGTGTAGAGAACATTATGGCCAAAATACTAAACCCTGCCTGTGTTGGAAACTGTTAGCGCATTTGGACGTTTTTGAAGGAAAATTTCCTTTTGTTCGATCGTCCATGCTTCTCTCATTCACATATTTTCTCGTATCTTAGCTCTTGACCTATACTTTGGAACGTGATATCTCTTTTTATTCAATTTAGCTCCATTTCCTGTGAAAAGTTACAAGAATACGCAGTATCACGCCCACCAAAAGAAACCAAGTAAAACACACTAAATATGCGTGCAAATGCATCAAATATATACCATTTTAAGCCCCTAAATGCACGTATATTTTACACGCATCAAAATCCCCCAAACTTAGAGCATTGCTGGTCCTCGAGCAAATTAAGAAAATAATATCAAGGGAAAAAAAAGAACACACAAGAACACTATGAACATTAAATTTTATTTGACTCCATACTCAAGTAAACTATGTAATTCATTATCAAGAAGTCATCATTCATAAGCTTGGCATAATCAATACTCTCTTGGGTATTCGACATCGCGACTCACAAGTAGATAGTGTATCACTACACTCTCAGAAGTGTATGGATAGTGTTTACGCTCAAATTCATTTCAGTGAAAGTAGAACTACCATAGACTTGCAAATCGTCTAACATCTCGACCACCTTTGTGTGCACAATCTAAGAATCAAAAAGGGCTTTTTATTTGGTTGTAATGTAGGCTCTTTGGTAAGGTAGGAAAAATTTGGATTAAGTGACTTGACTTGAGCAAATAGAATTTAAGCGCACAGACTTGCAATTCACCAACCCAATTTCAGCATAATACTAATTTTTCAAGATATGTTTCTTTTTCAACTCAACTCCACCCTTGTTTCTCCTTTTTCATGCTTAGGCATTTTTGCCTCTTTTCTTTTTCTTTAGCCTCAAGCTCTTATTTTTCACAATTTTCAGAATTTTTCTTTCTTTTGCTTGATTTTCTCGATTTTTTAGAGATTTTTTTTCGAGCTTTTTTCATTCACCTAGATACTGCTCAACCCTCTTTCTTTTGTCAACTTCTCTTTTTTCATAATTTTTGTTTTCACCACATCTCCCCCAAACTTATTCATTTTCTATAAGCTTAAGAAATTTCAGAGAAAAAAATTATTTTGCAATTTTAAAGATAAATGTGGCTAAGAATAAAACGTTTTGGCTCAAAATTGGCTAACTAGGGAATCATGAGTTAATAGGTAGGCTTTTTAGACTAAGTAGGCTAAACAAAGATGACTGTAGGTCCCAAGGGGTGTAAGTGTAAGGTTTAGAAGGGGGAGGGGGTTGAATAAACCTTACCAAATTTTTGATTTAGTCCTTTTAAGATTCAGAGTTGATACTACACAGCTGTGTCCTTGGTGGACAGCCAATTTAGTTGATCAAGAGAGTTAGTCTTTCAACGCACTCAACTGAGCCGTTGATGGAATAACTCAAATTGCTCGATCTAAATTAACTCAACTCGTGGTTTGTTTTCACGGGAGACTTAACACCCTTAAGATTGGTTAAGTAGAGTTTTAGAGCTTGATTTAGTACTTAGAGATTATCTTATGGATAGCAAATATGTCAAAGACAAATAAACAAATATGATGCAAGAATTAAAGTGCTGAAATCTAAATGACACAATAAGATTTTTATAGAGGTTCAAGATGGGGTAATTCTTCTACTTCTCTCTTCTTCAACTCCTGGAGGAATCCGCTAGGTATTGATCGAGTGTACAAAGTGGTAATAGTCCGGATACAAGTCTTGATCACACAACCGACTTGATCCTTTGGGACTCGGGCCTGAGACGCCTTGATCACTCACCAAGCTTCTCGTGCGACTCGGCTTCTTCACAGGCGCACGCTTTGCTACAACAAATGCTCACTTGCTCAAGCTCTTTGGATTTGATCACGAAGCCCTCCAAAAGCTCAAGACTTGGTTCGACTTTGAACCTTCCTACATCCTTCGTGGAATGTAGACCCTTGATTTTCGATTTTCCTCTTCAACCGATTGAAGTTATCTTTCCTTCACAGTGAGTGTTGGATTGATGTTCTTCGTAGTGTAGGCTTGAGGATTGAGAATATTTCAGATTTTCAGTTCTAATAATTGCTTGAACGTTTTTGGTTCTGGTCTCCCTTCCTTTTTTTTTTTTTTTTTTATTTTTATTTTTTTATTCTCAAAGTCATTTCTCGGCCTTTTATAGTGATCTTTCAAAAATTTGCCCGTTGAAGAGATAGCTTATTTTTGAAAGTCACTTGCGTCGTTGGCTTGTCTTGTTGTTGCGATCATATTGGAATTGCCATTTCCTCGTATGAAATGTTCTTCACCTTTTCGAGTTCGACACGGTGTAGTGCTTCCCATTGGTTTATTCCTTTTGCACGCTTCGGGGGATCGAGCACTTCGAGAAAGGTGGTATGGAGATATTACTTGTTTAGGTAATTCTCTTGATTTACGGCAACGGATCTTTTTCGCTTATCTCGACTTGACCGCATTTCCTTGCTTTCCCCAGGTGACTTAAAGTCACTTCCAATCATTGGATAACTCTTTCTCACACTTCAACTTGAGACTTGGCTTTTCTTGAGTTGACTTGACGATACTCCACTCACCGCATCTCAAACTTACTTCTTCATAGAGAGTTCCCGTCTACTCTTCTTTACCATACTCGGTTTGTCTCGCGCAATGAGTCTTCCTTCTAGTCTCCGCTTGTCTTCTTGCATGTTTGGGCGTGGCTGACTTAACTCACTTGACCACCATATTTATTATAATGCGCTTTACAACAAAAAATGGGGTGCCAACTTCCTATACTAAGTTTTACATGGCATTCATCAAAATCTAAACAATAAATTTCCTAACAATTTCCCCTTTTTGATGATGCCAAAACTTAAACCATTCAAAAATGCAAATAGCAAAGATACATACAGATAGTGTATTCACATAGAATGTATGCGTAGAATCAATCCTTTTATTGATCATAACATTCTTGTTCTTTTACACAATCAAGTTTACAAGGTGTATCGAGAGCATACATTTGTCTACAAAAAATGAAGAATTTATAGCTTTATTGCGAAGACTTACATAGTATGTATTTACATAATAAAATACATGAAGGGGTGGACAACAAAGACTTCATCTCCTTCATTGCTCCTTCTTTCATCTTGTTCAACATCTTCTCGCTTCTTCTTCTCTTTTTCTCATCGTCACCGCTTTTCTTCTTCTTTTTTTCATATGCCTTTCTCGCGCTTTCATCTCTTCTTAATCTTTCTTGTCTTTCCTCCCATAGCCGAGTTTGTCTCTTGTTTTTCTTCTTCTATCCTTTTCGCATACTCAAGATTACTTTTAGCCACTTGCAAATTTGCTATTTGGTCAAGACTCCGCCCAAGAGATCCCTCCTTTCTTGCCTGGATCTACGTGCTCAATGTTTTTGGGCGGAGGCCTGGTCCAAACCTCTTCCTCCACCACGCTTCTTCCTCTACCTCTGGGCGTGTATTGTACTTTGGGGTCTTCTTCTTTCCAAATTGAGTGACTAGCGAGTGACCAAAGAGAGCGATCGCCGTAGTCCGTTGCTGTCGCCTTCTTCACATAACGTGAGACCCTTTTCCCAAGATAAGTCCCAAGTTTGAGCCATAGACATATTTGCAAAGTATCCTTCGATGCGAGCGTTTTAAATTCATCAACTGATCGTGGCTCGTCCCGACATCCGAGATGGCATAAGTGTCTCTCGCTTCACCGAATGCCTCCATGTTGTTTCAAGATGTTCATAACTCGGCATCCATTCTTCCTTCCACTTCCTCCATCCCCTCGCTTCAATTGTTTTTCTCTTTTCACCATAGATATAGCAGAGTGTTGGAGTGGCGAGTCACTGGAGTTTGTCACTGATAATATCAGCTATGACAATACCTTGTTGGGGTTTGTGCGATCATCAAGGTCACATCTTTCGATCCTTCCCCCTCAACGAACTTTCCTTTCTTTTGTTTCAATACTTCTCACTTTGTCTTTCATCGACCAATCGCATCCTCTTTTTTTCAAACTTTCCGATCTCTTTCTCAGGCTTTAAGGTATTCCTTTTCCCCCTTTTTGGCATCATCAAAGGAGAGAGGGGACACTGAAACATACTCGCAAGCGGGAAGTCGAGCCTGGCGATAGTCGAAGTTCTGTCTTGAGTCTCATGAGTATGCGGCACGAAATTCGGATCGAGTAGCGTTGGACTCTCGAAATTAGCTTCATCTCACCATGAGAAGGCTGAATTTTCGATTCATGTTTTCTTCCAAACGCGAGATCACTCTTATTTTGCTCACGCAGAGCTTTATCTCGGCAGTGTGAGCTTCATGCATGTGCTCAATGTGTTCTCTCAATTTCGTTTTTGCATCAAGATTCTCGGCTCTCCCATACCAAAGAATTGTTGAACAATGTCCTGAAGTATCTAACTTGTTCCACACGCATTGTTTGTTCTTTGTTGCCACCATTCCCCGATCTCGATCATCATATGCCTCTCGTGTCGCAGTAGATTGGCATCTATGTTGTCCAATCGCATGTCCATAGAGGCCTCGATGCCTCTCCATCCGTTCAATCTCAAGAATAATGCTTTGAACACCTCCCGAACTTCACTGCTTTTTCCGATGCAAATCGATGGCCACGCAGCCACAAAGTCATAGTCACCGAACGATGGTACTGACGAGATGACAGAGCTGGTCTGTGGAAGCGTGCGATCTCGTTCTCGACTCTTCATGGAGGTCGGGTAGCTCCAAGGAGAAAGGAAATGATTCTACAAAGGAATCATCACGGCCAACCGTATTTGTTCAATGATGAGAGGTGCGCGTGAAGTTCCTTTTGAGTCGAACTCCGCTGCAGCTTGGGAAGCCTCGCGATGACTCTATTTCACCGGGTCATGTTGAAGTGGACCCGACTTTGCCGAGCCTCACTGTCTCAACAGCCTTCGTTGGTCTCACTGGTTTTCCACTGATTGAGTTGATCGTCCCTCGGCCTTATCGGGAAAGTCATCGGACGATGATGAGATTTCCATTGGTGGCTCATCATCAAAGTTAAAGGTTTGACGAGTAGTCTTGAGATCGACTTGCTCGTGGCCGGGAACATCCGCACTGAGTCTTTTGGATCTGTCACGGGGGATGACTTTTCTTTTCGTCGCTTTCCGATCCCGAGAAAGGTTACATCGATTATCCTGGGAATCATGAAGCGCGCTTATCTCCTTTTTCGGATGGGTCAATGATAGCAGGAGGGATGTTCTCTACTTCAGCTTCTTTACCCCCGAAGTCTCAACCTCCCGTGGGCGTCATTACCTCCAGCAGCCTCGGCCGCAATGGTGCTGACGCCCCTTTCGATGTCACCGCCTTAGGGTCTTCTCAGGGTGGCATCCATTGAGTCTCAACCCCATGGATTGCACTTTCATCGCCCGCAGTGTTAACTTCCGTGGCATTTCCTTCCTCGTGCCTCGACCGCATTAGCAAGATTCATTAGCCTTCGAGCGCTTGGCACCTCACCGAGAGAGATTCAACTATCCGAGCTTCGTTGATGGCAACTTGTCGTTCGCTTTTGCGCGTTGTACTTTCTCCACTTCGCCTCCTAGATTCGTTGTGGAGTCATCCGCAACATTCTCCGACCTTGCCAGCGGAGGGAGTTTCCCCTCACTGCTCACCACCGAGTGACTTGGAATAGGGTCACTCGTCTCCAAACTCCCGGCTATTTCTAATGAGTGTTCACCGTTGGGGCGGTGTGGTAAGACACCTTCGTTAGGGTTGGCTCAACTCAGGGTCCCTACTAACCTAGTTTCATCGCCATTTCCTTAATTCCTTCTTCCGAGTGAGTGGGGAAGTGGTGGCAAAGAACAACGGTGGCGATTTGTCAACCACTCCCATTGATCAATTTCACCGTGTTCGAGGACTCTCCTGGTCCCTCCATCATGCTCTTCTCATGAAGAATTCTGATTCATGCATTGCTTGCTGCATTTGCAATTCTTCTCCGGGCGGCAGCAGCAGTCCGGATCCTCATCATCGCCGATAAGACATCAAGGAGAGGATGTGTGTGTTCGTGGTGCCGAGATAGGGCATATGCTGGCCTTCTCACGTGCCTCGCCTTCCTTCGCTCTGTCTTTCCTTCTCCTTGTCCTTGAAGATCTGCAGGATATCGTGGCGCTTGTCTTCATCCATCTTTGCCGATCACAGAGGTCGACCCGAAGGAAGTTCAACAGCTTCCTCTTCTTCTTCTATAAACTCGGGCCGTTGGAACTGTTCCCCGGATTTACTCACTTTCCACTTCCTCCACTCACGCAGACGATTTTGGATGTCCGGGTAAGGTGGGGATAGGATCATCACATCACTATCAGCTCTATCAGCCTTCTTCTTGTGTCTCACCGCGTGGACTACAATATTTCTTCAGATTTGCCTCTGGCGATTGCCTTGAAGAGACTTAGTCAAGTTTCATCAATTACATCTGGGACTCTCTTTGCTTCAAATAGCTTTCGTATTTGTTCCAACAGTGGTGACTCGGCCGGTTTCTCAAGCTCGAGCGCTTGATGATTATTCTTCGTCTTCTAGTTTGTACCGTGAGGGATTTCTCGGTTCGAGACGCTTTCTTCGAGTCTTGGGCGGCGGGGGCTTGCCGGGTGTCTTTTTCTCGAGGAGCCGGCCGCTTGGCTTATCATATCTCCTCTTTTTGACGATCCGAGAAGGTAGTTGAGAGTCCTTCTCGACCGCGCCTTTGGGCGGGGACACGGCCGCAGGGGGGCAGTGACTCTCTGCAGGGGCAGGAGCAGGCAGCTTTTTTTAGCACCGCAGGGCAAACTTCTTCTTTGGTGGAGAGGAAACAATCAGTATCTTCGTGGTCACCGATTCCCCCTCACTCGTGTCGCCTCTCTTGGCGTAGGCTCTCTTCGTGCGCCAGAGAGGTTTGATCTAAACATCCTCTTGTTTACATGGAACGCCTTTCCATGTCTAAGAGGGACTCCTTTCGCCTCCATCACCCGGCCAATCACTGGCCATATCCTGGGATCCTCCAAATGTGCCATCTTCCTTGAAGGATTTGTTCCTACATTCTCGCATAGTCCGTTGAGACAAACTCAGCCCATTTATTTTCCTTTCTTCAATGATAGCCGCCATCACGATCAACTTTTCTTTTGATAGTTGGTCAAAGCTCCCAAATTTGATGTCAATACATTTGGCAACTATGTCCAACAAACTTTGTGATAGTCCTCCTTCAAAGAGCTCTTATTATTTGTCAAAACTATTTTATTAGTATAGTCGGGCTTGGCTATTTCCTTCCAAGCAGGCAGCCAGGTTTACATCACCGTTAATTTCGATGCTCCTTCCGTTGGTAGTGAGCGGTGTTCACCAAATCCTTGGCAGAGATGGTGAGCTTTTTCGTGAATGATGATGACTTTATCCCTTCATCGTGAATCTCAAATTCACGTAGAATTATGCGACCTCCTCCACATAGGTCATTGGATATTCCAGCATCGAAACGATTTCAGCCCAGGCGTTTCCAATTTCTCATAATTTTCATCACTAGGGTGTCGTCGGACCCTGTTTCACCATGCCGCCGAAATCCACAAGAGACCCGGTGTGGATTTGTTTTCCTAACTTGACGAAATCATAGGTTGGTGCCATCCTTCAGGATTTTACCAAGAAAACTTAGAGATTGATTTGAAGATAGATAGGGTTTTGAGAGAATTTTTGCCTTTGCTTCCGAGAGAGAGAAATGAACAGCTTTTGTAGTGTGTGAGAGAAACGGACGAAAATGGTTTAAGTATGGTTTATGAAAGGACGTGCGGGTGGTTTTTGAAATGTGATCGAAATCAACGACTTAGATTTTGCACGCCGATTTAGCATTTAATGTCTCGTATTTAATGCGGCAAAGATTTATATCCAATCATAAGCTTGGTGTGCGCTTTTTTGCCTGACACGCCATAATTATCTTTGACGTAATCCTTAAAAACATTCCCGCTTAGTCAAAACGATCATGCGTTTTTGTCACTTTGCTCATAAATGATTCACTTTTGCCCTCACCGGTTTAGCTCTTCTTTTCACATTCCTCTTTGTGACTCAATTTGTCACCGACTTGGTATAGTGTTTTTCCGATCACTTGATTTACTTAGCTGATTTGTGAGTTCAGCACTTTTTCCCTTTTTGTGTTCCATTTCTTTTCTTTGATTCTTCTGAGTGTCAGCTTAGCTCAATTAACCCTAACTCATGCTTGAGTTCTTCAAATCTTGATTCACATAATGGTTTTGTGAAGATGTCAGCCAATTGTTTATCAGTTGAGATATATTCCAAGATGATGTCATTCTTTTCAACATGATCTCTTATGAAGTGATATCTGACATCGATATGCTTTGTTCTTGAGTGCAACACAGGATTTTGAGTGATTGCAATTGCACTTGTGTTATCACACATAATTGGAATCTCTTTTTCTTCAACTTCATAGTCTCTCAGCTGCTGTCTCATCCATAGGACTTGGGCACAACAATTTGCCTGCAGCCTATGTACTTTGCTTCACCGTGGAGGTGGCTATTGAATTTTGCTTCTTGCTAAACCAGAAATCAGCTGTTTCCTAGCATTTGACATGTGCCTCGAGGTGCTCTTCCCGTCAACTCTCGCATCCAAAGATAGTCGTAGTCTCGAATAGCCAATTAGTTTGAATCCACCTTCCTTTGGATACCATAAGCCAACTTCTTGGCTTCCTTTCAAGTATCTCAATATTCTCTTAGTCATCATTGTCATATGGCTCTCTTTTGGAGCAGATTGAAATCTTGCACATACACCTACAAAAAAGGTGATGTCCGCCCGCTTCCGTGAGATAGAGCAATGATCCAATAAGTGCTCAGATCTTGTTTGATCTACAGTGCTTTCCATCCGCATCCATGTCCATTTTGATGATGTATTCATTGGTATTTTTACGTAAGACTTCTCCTCCATACCAAATTTCTTCATTAAGTCTCTCGTGTATTTTGTTTGACTTATGAAGGTTCCATCCTTCAGCTTGTTTCACTTGGAGTCCAAGGAAGAATGTCGCTCTCCCATCATGCTCATTTCAAATTTACTTTGCATGAGGTTTGAAAATTTTTCACACATGACTCTTTGTTTGTGGATCCAAAAATGATGTCATCCACATATATTTGAACAAGCAAAGATACTCTTTTTGTCTTGAATTCTAAAAAGTGTTCTATCTACTTTTCCCTTTGTGAATCCATTTTCGATTAGGAATTGTGACAAGGTATCATACCATGCTCGGGGTGCCTGTTTCAATCCATACAAAGCTTTCTTGAGTTTGTATACCTTATCTCCAAGAGTCTTCTCGCTCAAATCCTGGAGGTTGTTCAACATACACTTCTTCTTCCAATAAGCCATTTAGGAATGCACTTTTTACATCCATCCGATATACAATAAAATTCTTGTGAGTCGCATAGGCAAGAAACATCCTTATAGCTTCCAATCTTGCTACAGAGCAAATGTTTCATCAAAATCTATTCCTTCTTCTTGGCAATATCCTTTGGCTACTAGTCTTGCTTTGTTTCTTACCACGTAACCTTCCTCGTTCATCTTGTTTCAACACCCATTTAGTACCAATAACATTTTGATGTATGGGTCTTTGAACTAATTCCCATACTTTATTTCTTTCAAACTCGATTCACTCTTTTCTTGCATAGCTTGTTGATCGTTTTGAAATTCAGGTGACTCACTTTTTGTGCCACAACCAACTTGATTCAAATTCACGCTCTTTGCTAATAGACAGTCTTTGTGTGTAGCGGTTGACCAATCTACTACATACATGTTCTTTTGTCTCGCATCCTTGCAACACAACTTCATTCGATTCAAGATCCTTGATTTGGCATATACCCATGTTGAATCCAACATTATAGCCCTTGTCACGAGTTGATCGATGCTTAGCAAGTTGAAGTTGAGTCCTTCAACATATGCAACATCTGTGATTTCTAATCCATTCCTTTTGATGGATCCAATGCCTCTTATTTCACCTGGAGCTTCATTTCCTCCAAATATGACTTTTGCTCCTTTTACTTCCTTGAATTTTGACAAATTTTTCTTGTTTCTGTCATATGTCCGGGAATGTACCACTATCCATATACCAGGTTCCTTGGCACTCACTGCTTCATTGAACCTGCAATCAAGGAAATTAAGTTTTAGGTACCCATACTTGTCTGGGTCCTGAGGGGTTAGAATTGTAAGATGATCCAACCAACTTATAGCCAAATGATTTGACTCTAAGGGGTTTCCATCTATCAGTGCCATAATCATAATTAATCTTGGCAAATTGCTTGGGGATTTTAGGTTCATACAGCTGTCTCTTTTGTCTGTATGCCTGTGTATAAGTTTTAGCAATCGCCTTCTTTGGGTAATTGTAGTGTCTTTGAATGTAGTGCCTAGGTGCATATGTGTGCTGATGAAAGCTCTTATACTTTTGGAATGGCCTTTGCTGAGTTCTAGGCCTTTGCCATTTGGGCTTATATTCCATAAGTCTATGCTGATAGTTCACATCGTTCCAATCAGCTTGGCTTGGATATTTTCTACCATTCCCATCATATGTATTTCTTTTATAGATTTTCTGGGATTTTTGGTAGCTCTGCTTCTTCTTTACAGAGTATTTTCTGTTTGGAGTTTGCTGAGGAACTCGGCTGAATCTTTTCTCAGCTGTCCTTTCAAATAAGCACTCAATCGGCTATTTTCCTTTTCCTTTATAACCAAGGCCAGTTTGCTTGTAATTGTGTTTTGGAGTGAATGTGTGTGCAACATTTAGAGTTTTGGATTTTTTAGACTCTTCATTGATTGAAGATCCTTTTTCCAAAATTACTTTTGAGGTTTGACATAGCACAGAGGAGTTAAATCCTAAGCCTGTCTTGTCTCCACATTCTCTTTGACTCATAATAAGATCATCTAATGATTTAGATGCCTTAGTGAATGAGGCAATAACATTTTTGAGGTCATTCTCCCTCTTTTCTATGGCAAAGAATTTCTCTTATTAGCTTGGCTTTTTCAAATTTTTAAACTTTCATTCTCATCGGCTATTTGACTTAGAGTACTCGGCTCCTTAGTCGACTTTGAGTTTTGCTCTTGAGTAGGTCATTTTCCTCATTTAATAGTGTGTGTGAGGATTTAATGTGTTCAAAATCTTTCATCATTTTGCCTAATGAATCATAATGATCAGTGGGTGATGAAGTGTGTGTGTCACGATCACTATCACTAGAGTCCGAGTTTGATGAGTTAGAGTGTACCTCATCTTCTTGGTCGTTGATCTTGTTCCTTGGCCATCAAACAGATCGGGCTTCTTTTTCGTGAGTCACTTGAGTAGTCGGCTTCACCGCTTCTCTCAATCACCAGTGTCTTTTGATTCTCGCATTTTCTCGCACCAACATTGCCTTTTTCTTTTCTTGTCTTCTTTCTCTAAAGACCTTTCTTTCTTCTTCATTCCTGTATTTGTTGACTACAGGATATGGGCAATCAATGGCGTAGTGACCGATTGTCTACGTTCAAAGATAGATATTCACCTTCTCGATCACTCTTTCCATTCTTGGATTGTCACCCTTTGATATTCACTTTTTGATGATCTTTCTTTTGGTTGGCCTATCTTCCCTTGATTTGGAGGGAGCCGAGTGTCTTCGGAGGATTCGCCCTTGCCTCTTTTTTGTAGTTCTTATTGAAGAACTTGTTGAACCTTTTTACTAGTAGGGCTATTTCTTCCGGGTCAATGACTTCTTTGACCTCGGCTCTCTTCCCCATCTTTAACAATTAGAGCAAATTTGTTTTGGGTACAACTGTCTCTTCCTCGTCTTTTTCTTCTCACCAAACTCGTAGGCTTTGAGGCTTGAGAATAGTTCATGGTTGGATGTCTTTGATAGGTCCATGGAATGTCTTAGTGCCATGACCTTCATTTCCCATTCACCGAAGACTTTTTAGGATCTTCATACACATTTCCTTCGTGTATATTCCTTTCCAAGTGCGATAGCTCGTTGGTGATTTCTAAACCGAGCATCCAGCTTGATCCAGTTTTCTCCTGAGATCATTTTGAAGTTCTCAAATTTACATTTACGACCATTGATAATTTGTTTTCTTTGATTTGCTTCCGAGCCTTCACAAATCAATGTTAGCTTGTCCTGCATTTCTTTAGCCGTTTTGCATGATTTGACTTTATTGAACATGGCTTTGTCCAAGGTTTTGTAAAGGATGTCCTTGGCTACATTGTCCAGGTTGTATCTTTTTCTCATCATCATTTGTCCATTCGGTTCTTGGTTTTTCAACCATGGCCGTCCGGGAGCAACATCCTCTTCTCCTTCACCGCAGCTCTTCTTACAAATTGTTCACCTTTAAGATTTGCGGTGGCCCATCTTCTATCACTATCCACATCTCATCATGTAATGCTTTGATAGATGAGCCTCGCATACGAATTTTCCAACCATCAAATTCTTCAATTGTGAACATAGGGATGCATGTCAAATTTGCTTCCATGATAATAAATTTTAATGATAAAAAGAGTTTTGAAAGTTTAAGTACTAAAGTAGACTTTGAAAAGTTTGGAGATCTAGTTCAGTAACCAGTGCGGAAGGCTCAATGAAGCAACCTGGCTCTGATACCACTTGTAGGTCCCAAGGGGTGTAAGTGTAAGGTTTAGAAGGGGGGGTTGAATAAACCTTACCAAATTTTTGATTTAGTCCTTTTAAGATTCAGAGTTGATACTACACACCGTGTCCTTGGTGGACAACCAATTTAGTTGATCAAGAGTTAGTCTTTCAACGAGACTCAACCGAGCCGTTGATGGAATAACTCAATTGCTCATCTAAATTAACTCAACAAAGTGGTTTGTTTTTTGGAAGACTTAACACCCTTAAGATTGGTTAAGTAGAGTTTTAGAGCTTGATTTAGTACTTAGAGATTATCTTATGGATAGCAAATATGTCGTGAGAAATAAACAAATATGATGCAAGAATTAAAGTCTTTGAAATCTTAATGACACAATAAGATTTTTATAGAGGTTCAAGATGGGGTAATTCTTCTACTCCTCTCTTCTCCAACTCCCCGGAGGAATCCACTAGGTATTGATCGGTGTACAAAGTGGTAATATCCGGATACAAGTCTTGATCACACAACCGACTTGATCCTTTGGGACTCGATCCGAGACGCCTTTATCACTCACCGTTGGTTCTCGTGCGACTCGGCTTCTTCACAGGCGCAACCGCCTTTGCTACTACAACTCACTTGCTCAAGCTCTTTGGATTTGATCACGAAGCCCTCCAAAAGCTCAAGACTTGGTTCGACCTTGAACCTTCCTACAAATCCTTCGTGGAATGTAGACCCCTTGATTTTCAGATTTTTCCTCTTCAACTGATTGAAGTTATCTTTCCTTCACAGGTGAGTGTTGGATTGATGTTCTTCGTAGTGTAGGCTTGAGGATTGAGAATATTTCAGATTTTCAGTTCTAATAATTGCTTGAACGTTTTTGGTTCTGGTCTCCCCTTCCTTTTTTTTTAATTTTTTTATTTTTTATTTTTTTATTCTCAAAGTCATTTCTCAGCCTTTTATAGTGATCTTTCAAAAATTTGCCCGTTGAAGAGATAGGCTTATTTTTGAAAGTCACCTGCAGTCGTTGGCTTGTCTTGTTGCGATCCTTGGAATTGCCATTTCCTCGTATGAAATGTTCTTCACCTTTTCGTAGTTCGACACGGTGTAGTGCTTCCCATTGGTTTATTCCTTTTGCACGCTTCGGGGATGAGCACTTCGAGAAAGGTGGTATGGAGATATTACTTGTTTTGGTAATTCTCTTGATTTACGTAACGGATCTTTTTCGATTATCTCGACTTGACCGCATCTCCTTGCTTTCCCCAGGTGACTTAGAGTCGACTTCCAATCATTGGATAACTCTTCTCATCACTTCAACTTGAGACTTGGCTTTTCTTGAGTTGACTTGACGATACTCCACTCACCGCATCTCACCGCTTCTTCATAGAGTTCCCGTCTACTCTTCTTTACCATACTCATTGTCTCGCAATGAGTCTTCCTTCTAGTCTCCAGTTGTCTTCTTGCATGTTTGGGCGTGGCTGACTTAACTCAGCTTGACCAGCCCTATTTATTACAATGCAGTTTACAACAAAAAATGGGGTGCCAACTTCCTATACTAAGTTTTACATGACATTTATCAAAATCTAAACAATAAATTTCCTAACAATTTTCCCCTTTTTGATGATGCCAAAACTTAAACCATTCAAAAATGCAAATAGCAAAGATACATACAAATAGTGTATTCACATAGAATGTATGCGTAGAATCAATCCTTTTATTGATCATAACATTTTTGTTCTTTTACACAACTGTTTACAAGGTGTATCAGAGCATACATTTGTCTACAAAAAAATGAAGAATTTATAGCTTTATTGCAGAAGACTTACATAGTATGTATTTACATAATAAAATACATGAAGGGGTGGACAGCAACACTTCATCTCCTTCATTGTCTCCTTCTTTTTCATCTTGTTCAAGATCTTCTCGCTCTTCTTCTTTTTTCTCATCGTCACCGCTTTCTTCTTCTTTTCATATGCCTTTCTCGCGCCTTCATCTCTTCTTAATCTTTCTTGTCTTTCCTCCCATAGCTGAGTTTGTCTCTTGTTTTCTTCTTCTATCCTTTTCGCATACTCAAGATTACTTTTAGCCACTTGCAAATTTGCTATTTGGTCAAGATCACCCAAGAGATCCCTCCTTTCTTGCCGGATCTACGTGCTCAATGTTTTTGGGCGGAGGCCTGGGTCAAACCTCTTCCTCCACCACGCTTCTTCCTCTACCTACCTGCGGCGTGTATTGTACGGGGTCTTCTTCTTTCCAAATGAGTGACCAACGGAGTGACCAGTGAGTGATCAGGTAGTCTCGTCGTCATTAGCTTCTTCACATAACGTGAGACCCTTTCCCAAGTACAAGTCCCAAGCTTGAGCCATAGACATATTTGCAAAGTATCCTTCGATGCGGCGTTTTAAATTCATCAACGATCGTGGCTCGTGTCCGACATCCGAGATGGCATAAGTGTCTCTGCTCTCTTTGGAATGCCTCCATGTTGTTTCAAGATGTTCATAACTCGGGCATCCATTCTTCCTTCCACTTCCTCCATCCCTCGCTTCAATTGTTTTTCTCTTTTCACCCATAGATATAGCAGAGTGTTGGAGTGGCGAGTCACTGGAGTTTGTCAGCGATAATATCAGCTGTGACAATACCTTGTTGGGGGGTTTGTGCGATCATCAAGGTCACATCTTTCGATCCTTCCCCCTCAACGGACTTTCCTTTCTTTTGTTTCAATACTTCCTCATTGTCTTTTTCCTCGACCCAGATCCACTCTTTTTCAGCTTCAGATCTCTTCTGTGCTTTAAGGTATTCCTCTTCCCCCTTTTTGGCATCATCAAAGGAGACATGGACACCTGGAAACATACTGGCAAGCAGGAAGTCGAGCCTGCTGATAGTCGAGTTCTGTCTTGAGTCTGCTGCGGAGTATGCGGCACGAAATTTGGATCGAGTAGCGTTGGACTCTGCTGAAATTAGCTTCATCTCAGCCATGAGAAGGCTGAATTTTCGATTCATGTTTTCTTCCAAACGCTGTAGATCACTCTTATTTTGCTCACGCAGCAGCTTTATCTCGGCAGTGTGAGCTTCATGCATGTGCTCAATGTGTTCTCTCAATTTTGTTTTTGCATCAGAATTCTCAGCTCTCCATACCAGCAGCTTGTTGAACAATGTCCTGAAGTATCTAACTTGTTCCGCACGCATTGTTTCTTTCTTTGTTGCCACCATTCCCCGATCTGGTCCCATGCCTCTCAGTCGCCAGAAGATTGGCATCTTTGTTGTCCATCGCATGTCCATAGAGGCTCGATGCCTCTCCATCCGTTCAATCTCGGAAATAATGCTTTGAACGATGGCCACGCAGCCAAAGTCATAGTCACCGAACGATGGTACTGACGAGATGACGAGCTGGTCTCGCGGAAGCGTGCGATCTCGTTCTCGACTCTTCATGGAGGTCGGGTACCTCCAAGGAGAAAGGAAATGATTCTACTACAAAGGAATCATCACGGCCAACCGGTATTTGTTCAATGATGAGAGGTGCGCGTGAAGTTCCTTTTGAGTCGAACCTGCTGCACTTGGGAAGCTCGCGATGGACTCTGTTTGGTGGGTCTCATTGTGAAGTGGACCCGACTTGCTTTGAGCCTCACTGCCTCAACAACCGTTGGTCTCGATTGGTTTCTCCAATTGAGTTGGTCGTCCTTGGCCTTATCGGAAGCGTCATCGGACGATGATGAGATTTCCATTGGTGGCTCATCATCAAAGTTAAAGGTTTACGAGTAGTCTTGAGATCGACTTGCTCGTCTTTGCCGGGAACATCCGCAATGGTGAGTCTTTTGGATCTGCTCACGGGGGATGACTCGGCTTCTTCGTCGCCTTCGATCCTAGAAAGGTTACATCGATTATCCTGGGAATCATGAAGCGCGCTTATCTCCTTTTTCGGATGGGTCAATGATAGCGGGAGAGATGTTCTCTACTTGACTTCTTTACCCCGGGAAGTCTCAACCTCCCGTGGGCGTCATTATCTCCAAGAATCTTGGTGCAGGTGAGGCATTGGACGCCCTTTTCGACAAAGTGTCACTGTCTTAGGGTCTTTCGTGGTGGCATCCATTGGAGTCTCAACCCCATGGATTGCACTTTCATCGCCAGTGTTAACTCCCGGGTTGTTCCTTCCTCGTGCCCTCGACCGCATCGCCAGCGTCATTAGCCTTCGCCAGAGCGGTTGGCACCTCACCGAGACAGATTCAACTATCCGAGCTTCGTTGATGGCAACTTGTTGTTCATTTTGCGTTTGTACTTTCTCCACTTCGCCTCCTAGATTCGTTGTGGAGTCATCTCGCAACATTCTCCGACCTTGCTGCAGCGGGAGGAGTTTCACCCTCGGTGGCTCACCACCGAGTGACTTGGAATGGGGTCACTCGTCTCCAAACTCCCTACTGTTTCTCCGAGTGTTCACCGTTGGGGTAGGTGGTAAGACACCTTCGTTAGGGGTTGGCTCAACTGGTCCCTACTAACCCGGTTTCATCGCCATTTCCCTTAATTCCTTCTTCCGAGTGAGTGGGGAAGTGGTGGCAAGAACAACGGTGGCGATTTCTGAACCACTCCCATTGGATCAATTTCACCGTGTTCGAGGACTCTCATGGTCCCTCCATCATGCTCTTCTCATGAAGAATTCGATTCATGCATTGCTTGCTGCATTTGCAATTCTTCTCGGGCAGCAAGAAGAGTCCTGGATCCTCATCACCGTCGATAAGACATCAAGGAGAGGATGTGTGTGTTCTCGTGGTGCCGAGATAGGGCATATCTTTGGCCTTCTCACGTGCCTCGCCTTCCTCTCGCTTTTCCTTCTCCTTGTCCTTGAAGATCTGCAGGATATCTCGTGCGCTTGTCTTCATCCATCTTTGAGGATCACAGAGGTCGACCCAAGGAAGTTCAACAGCTTCCTCTTCTTCTTCTATAAACTCGGGCCGTTGGAACTGTTCCTGGATTTACTCAATTTCCACTTCCTCCACTCACGCAGACGATTTTGGATGTCCGGGTAAGGTGGGGATAGGATCATCACATCACTATCGCTCTATCGCCTTCTTCTTGTGTCTCACAAGCGTGGACTACGGCTATTTCTTGATTTGCCTCTGATCGCCTTGAGAGACTTAGTCATTGTTCATCAATTACATCTGGGGACTCTATCGCTTGCGGCTTAAGTATTTGTTCCAATGTGAGTGGTGACTCGGCCCGGTTTCTCAAGCTCGGAGCGCTTGATGATTCTTCTTCGTCTTCTAGTTTGTACCGCAGGGGGATTTACTGTTCGAGACGCTTTCTTCGAGTCTTGGGCGGCGGGGGCGTGCTTTGGTGTCTTCTTCGAGGAGCCGGCCGTCTTGGCTTATCGATCTCCTCTTTTGACGATCCGAGAAGGTAGTTGAGAGTCCTTCTCGACCGCTTTCTTTGGGCGGGCAGGGACACGGCTGCAGGGGCGGGAGCAAAATAGCTTTCTTTTTAGCAACATTGGGGCGCTTTCTTCTTTGGTGGAGAGGAAACAAACAGTATCTTCAGTGGTCACACCG
Organism: Rehmannia glutinosa; assembly: GCA_016081115.2. Taxonomy (NCBI): domain Eukaryota; kingdom Viridiplantae; phylum Streptophyta; class Magnoliopsida; order Lamiales; family Orobanchaceae; genus Rehmannia; species Rehmannia glutinosa. The sequence continues at coordinate 20,674,337 of CM071933.1, read as the reverse complement.
ATTCCCCCCACTCGTGTCGCCTCTCTTGGCGTAGGCTCTCTTAGTGCGCCGAGAGAGGTTTGATCTAAACATCCTCTTGTTTACATGGAACGCCTTTCCATGTCTAAGAGGGACTCCTTTCGCCTCCATCACCGCCAATCACTGTGGCCATATCCTAGGGATCCTCCAAATGTGCCATCTTCCTTGAAGGATTTGTTCCCTACATTCGCATAGTCTGTGACAAACTCAAATTGATTTATTTTCCTTTCTTCAATGATAGCCGCCATCACGATCAACGTTTCTTTTGATAGTTGGTCAAAGCTCCCAAATTTGATGTCAATACATTTGGCAACTATGTCCAACACTTGTGATAGTCCTCCTTCAAGAAATTTCTTGTTTGTTTGTGTAAACTATTTTATCAAGATAGTTGGGCTTGGCTATTTCCTTCCAAGCAAAGCAGACCAGTTTACATCGCCGTTAATTTTTTATGCTCCTTCGGTTGGTAGTGAGCGATGTTCACCAAATCCTTGGCGAGATGGTGAGCTTCTTTTCGTGAATGATGACTTTATCCCTTCATCGTGAATCTCATCATTCACGTAGAATTGTGCGACCTCCTCCACATAGGTCATCGGATATTCCAGCGTCGAAAACGATTTCACCCAGGCGTTTCCAATTTCTCATTAATTTTCATCACTAGGGTGTCGTCGGACCCTGTTTCACCATGCCGTCGAAATCCACAAAGAGACCCGGTGTGGATTTGTTTTCCTAACTTGACGAAATCATAGGTTGGTGCCATCCTTCAGGATTTTACCGAAGAAAACTTAGAGATTGATTTGAAGATAGATAGGGTTTTGAGAGAATTTTTGCCTTTGCTTATGAGAGAGAGAAATGAACAGTTTTGGTAGTGTGTGAGAGAAACGGACGAAAATGGTTTAAGTATGGTTTATGAAAGGACGTGGGGGTGGTTTTTGAAATGTGATCGAAATCAACGGCTTAGATTTTGCACGCCGATTTAGCATTTAATGTCTCGTATTTAATACGGCAAAGATTTATATCCAATCATAAGCTTGGTGTGCGGCTTTTGCCTCGTACACGCATAATTATCTTGACGTAATCCTTAAAAACATTCCCGCTTAGTCAAAACGACTGCGTTTTTGTCACTTTGCTCATAAATGATTCACTTTTGCCCTCACCGGTTTAGCTCTTCTTTTCACATTCCTCTTTGTGACTCGGTTGTCACCGACTTGGTATAGTTGTCTTTTCCGATCTCACGATTTACTTAGCGATTTGTGAGTTCACTCTTTTTCCCTTTTTGTGTTCCATTTCTTTTCTTTGATTCTTCTGAGTGTCAGCTTAGCTCAATTAACCCTAACTCATGCTTGAGTTCTTCAAATCTTGATTCACATAATGGTTGTGTGAAGATGTCACCAATTGTTTATCGGTTGAGATATATTCCAAGATGATGTCCTTCTTTTCAACATGATCTCTTATGAAGTGATATCGACATCGATATGCTTTGTTCTTGAGTGCAACACAGATTTTGAGTGATTGCAATTGCACTTGTGTTATCACACATAATTGGAATCTCTTTTTCTTCAACTTCATAGTCTCTCACCGCTTTGTCTCCATAGGACTTGGGCACAACAAATGCCCGCAGACTATGTATTCTCGCTTTCACCATGGAGGTGGCTATTGAATTTTGCTTCTTGCTAAACCAGAAATCACTGCTTTTCTAGCATTTGACATGTGCCTCGAGGTGCTCTTCCTCATCAACTCTCGCATCCAAAGATAGTCGAGTCCAATAGCCAATTAGTTTGAATCCACCTTCCTTTGATACCATAAGCCAACTTCTTGGCTTCCTTTCAAGTATCTCAATATTCTCTTAGGCTTTCTTTGTCATATGGCTCTCTTTTGGAGCAGATTGAAATCTTGCACATACACCTACAAAGAAAGGTGATGTCCGCCTCGCTTCTTTGTGAGATAGAGCAATGATCCAATAAGTGCTCTCAGATCTTGTTTGATCTACAACTTTGCCATCTGCATCCATGTCCATCTTGGATCGATGTGTTCATTGGAATTTTCACGAAGACTTCTCTTCGATACCAAATTTCTTCATCAAATCCCTGGTATATTTTATTTGACTTATGAAGGTTCCATCCTTCAGTTGCTTGACTTGAAGTCCTAGGAAGAAAGTCGGCTCTACCATCATGCTCATTTCAAATTTACTTTGCATGAGGTTTGAAAATTTTTCACACAAATTCTTTGTTTGTGGATCCAAAAATGATGTCATCCACATATATTTGAACAAGCAAAGATACTCTTTTTTGTCTTGAATTAAAAAGTGTTCTATCTACTTTTCCTTTTGTGAATCCATTTTCGCTTAGGAATTGTGACAAGGTATCATACCATGCTCACGGGTGCCTGTTTCAATCCATACAAAGCTTTCTTGAGTTTGTATACCTTATCTCCAAGAGTCGCCCCGCTCAAATCCTGGAGGTTGTTCAACATACACTTCTTCTTCCAATAAGCCATTTAGGAATGCACTTTTTACATCCATCGATATACAATAAAATTCTTGTGAGTCGCATAGGCAAGAAACATCCTTATAGCTTCCAATCTTGCTACAGAGCAAATGTTTCATCAAAATCTATTCCTTCTTCTTGGCAATATCCTTTGGCTACTAGTCTTGCTTTGTTTCTTACCACGTAACCTTCCTCGTTCATCTTGTTTCGAACACCCATTTAGTACCAATAACATTTTGATGTATGGGTCTTTGAACTAATTCCCATACTTTATTTCTTTCAAACTGATTCAGCTCTTCTTGCATAGCTTGTTGATCGTTTTGAAATTCAGGTGACTCAGCTTTTTGTGCCACACGGTAACTTGATTCAAAGCGCTCTTTGCTAATAGACATGTCTTTGTGTGTAGCGGTTGACCAATCTACTACATACATGTTCTTTTGTCTCGCATCCTTGCAACACAACTTCATTCGATTCAAGATCCTTGATTTGGCATATACCCATGTTGAATCCAACATTATAGCCCTTGTCACGAGTTGATCGATGCTTAGCAAGTTGAAGTTGAGTCCTTCAACATATGCAACATCTGTGATTTCTAATCCATTCCTTTTGATGGATCCAATGCCTCTTATTTCACCTGAGCTTCATTTCCTCCAAATATGACTTTTGCTCCTTTTACTTCCTTGAATTTTGACAAATTTTTCTTGTTTCTGTCATATGTATGGAATGTACCACTATCCATATACCAGGTTCCTTGGCACTCACTGCTTCCTTGAACCTCGCAATCAAGGAAATTAAGTTTTAGGTACCCATACTTGTCCGGGTCCCGAGGGGTTAGAATTGTAAGATGATCCAACCAACTTATAGCCAAATGATTTGACTCTAAGGGGGTTGCCATCTATCGCTGCCATAATCATAATTAATCTTGGCAAATTGCTTGGGGATTTTAGGTTCATACAATTTGTCTCTTTTTGTCGTATGCCTGTGTATAAGTTTTAGCAATCGCCTTCTTTGGGTAATTGTAGTGTCTTTGAATGTAGTGCCTAGGTGCATATGTGTCTTTGATGAAAGCTCTTATACTTTTGGAATGGCCTTTCTTTGAGTTCTAGGCCTTTGCCATTTGGGCTTATATTCCATAAGTCTATCTTTGATAGTTCACATCGTTCCAATCGGCTTGGCTTGGATATTTTCTACCATTCCCATCATATGTATTTCTTTTATAGATTTTCTGGGATTTTTGGTAGCTCGCTTCTTCTTTACTGAGTATTTTCTGTTTGGAGTTTGCTTTGAGGAACTCGGCCAATCTTTTCTCACTGTCCCTTTCAAATAGCACTCAACTGGCAAGTTTTCCTTTTCCTTTATAACCAAGGCCAGTTTGCTTGTAATTGTGCTTTGGAGTGAATGTGTGTGCAACATTTAGAGTTTTGGATTTTTTAGACTCTTCATTGCTTGAAGATCCTTTTTCCAAAATTACTTTTGAGGTTTGACATAGCACAAAGGAGTTAAATCCTAAGCCTGTCTTGTCTCCACATTTTCGTTGACTCATAATAAGATCATCTAATGATTTAGATGCCTTAGTGAATGAGGCAATAACATTTTTGAGGTCATTCTCCCTCTTTTCTATGGCAGCAATTTCTCGCTTATTAGCTTGCTTTTTCACCTTTAAACTTTCATTCTCATCAGCTATTTGACTTAGAGTACTCAGCTCCTTAGTCAGCTTTGAGTTTTGGCTCTTGAGTAGGCTGTTTTCCTCATTTAATAGTGTGTGTGAGGATTTAATGTGTTCAAAATCTTTCATCATTTTGCCTAATGAATCATAAAGATCGGTGGGTGATGAAGTGTGTGTGTCACAAATACTACTATCACTAGAGTCCGAGTTTGATGAGTTAGAGTGTACCTCATCTTCTTGGTCAGTTGATCTTGTTCCTTGGCCATCAAACGGATCAGGGCTTCTTCTTCGTGAGTCACTTGAGTAGTCAACTTCACTTTGCTCTCAATCACCATGTCTTTTGATTCTCGCATTTTCTGCGACCAACATTGCCTTTTTTTTCTTGTCTTCTTTCTCTAAAGACCTTTCTTTCTTCTTCATTCCCGTATTTGTTGACTACAGGGATATGGGCAATCAATGGCGTAGTGACCTGGTTGTCTACGATTCCAAAGATAGATATTCAGACCTTTCCGATCGACTCTTTTTTCCATTCTTGGATTGTCACCCTTTGATATTCACTTTTTGATGATCTGTTCTTTTTTGGTTGGCCTATCTTCCCTTGATTTGGAGGGAGCCGAGTGTCTTCCGGAGGATTCGCCCTTGCCTCTTTTGTAGTTCTTATTGAAGAACTTGTTGAACCTTTTTACTAGTAGGGCTATTTCTTCCGGGTCAATGACTTCTTTGACCTCGGCTCTCTTCCCATCTTTAACAATTAGAGCAAATTGTTTTGGGGTACAAATTGTCTCTTCCTGGTCTTTTCTTCTCACCAAACTCGTAGGCTTTGAGGCCCGAGAATAGTTCATGGTTGGATGTCTTTGATAGGTCCATGGAATGTCTTAGTGCCATGACCTTCATTTCCCATTCACCGGAAGACTTTTTAGGATCTTCATACACATTTCCTTCGTGTATATTCCTTTCCAAGTGCGGATAGCTCGTTGGTGATTTACGTAAACCGAGCATCCAGTTGATCCAGGTTTTCTCCGAGATCATTTTGAAGTTCTCAAATTTCAGACGCCACCGATAATTTGTTTTCTTTGATTTGCTCCGAGCCTTCACAAATCAATGTTAGCTTGTCCCGATTTCTTTAGCCGTTTTGCATGATTTGACTTTATTGAACATGGCTTTGTCCAAGGTTTTGTAAATGATGTCCTTGGCTACATTGTCCAGGTTGTATCTTTTTCTCGTCATCATTTGTCCATTCGTTCTTGGTTTTTCAACCATGGTCCGTCCGGGAGCAACATCCTCTTCTCCTTCAAATTGCAGCTCTTCTTACATAAATTGTTTCACCTTTAAGATTTGCGGTGGCCCATCTTCTATCACTATCCACATCTCATCATGTAATGCTTTGATAGATGAGCACTCGCATACGAATTTTCCAACCATCAAATTCTTCAATTGTGAACATAGGGATGCGTGTCAAATTTGCTTCCATGATAATAAATTTTAATGATAAAAAGAGTTTTGAAAGTTTAAGTACTAAAGCGGACTTTGAAAAGTTTGGAGATCTAGTTCAAGAACGGTGCGGAAGGCTCAATGAACCAACCTGGCTCGATACCACTTGTAGGTCCCAAGGGGTGTAAGTGTAAGGTTTAGAAGGGGGTTGAATAAACCTTACCAAATTTTTGATTTAGTCCTTTTAAGATTCGAGTTGATACTACACAATTTGTGTCCTTGGTGGACAAACAATTTAGTTGATCGAGAGAGTTAGTCTTTCAACAGACTCAACTGAGCCGTTGATGGAATAACTCAAATTGCTTCGATCTAAATTAACTCAACTGTGGTTTGTTTTCATTGGAAGACTTAACACCCTTAAGATTGGTTAAGTAGAGTTTTAGAGCTTGATTTAGTACTTAGAGATTATCTTATGGATAGCAAATATGTCACAGAAATAAACAAATATGATGCAAGAATTAAAGTCTTTGAAATCTTAATGACACAATAAGATTTTTATAGAGGTTCGAAGATGGGGTAATTCTTCTACTCCTCTCTTCTCCAACTCCCGGAGGAATCCACTAGGTATTGATCCGTGTACAAAGTGGTAATGATCCCCCAGATACAAGTCTTGATCACACAACACTTGATCCTTTGGGACTCGATCGGAGACGCCTTGATCACTCACCAAGGCTTCTCGTGCGACTCGGCTTCTTCACAGGGCAGCTGCCTTGCTACTCTGACTCACTTGCTCAAGCTCTTTGGATTTGATCACGAAGCCCTCCAAAAGCTCAAGACTTGGTTCGACCTTGAACCTTCCTACGATCCTTCGTGGAATGTAGACCCCTTGATTTTCGATATTTTCCTCTTCAACTGATTGAAGTTATCTTTCCTTCACAGTGAGTGTTGGATTGATGTTCTTCGTAGTGTAGGCTTGAGGATTGAGAATATTTCAGATTTTCAGTTCTTATAATTGCTTGAACGTTTTTGGTTCTGGTCTCCCCTTCCTTTTTTTTTTATTCTCAAAGTCATTTCTCGGCCTTTTATAGTGATCTTTCAAAAATTTCCCGTTGAAGAGATAGGCTTATTTTTGAAAGTCACTTGGAGTCGTTGGCTTGTCTTGTTGCGATCCTTGGAATTGCCATTTCCTCGTATGAAATGTTCTTCACCTTTTCGTAGTTCGACACGGTGTAGTGCTTCCCATTGTTTATTCCTTTTGTACGCTTCAAATGGAGCACTTCGAGAAAGGTGGTATGGAGATATTACTTGTTTAGGTAATTCTCTTGATTTACTCGTGCAACGGATCTTTTTCGATTATCTCGACTTGATTGCATTTCCTTGCTTTCCCCAGGTGACTTAGAGTCGACTTCCAATCATCGGATAACTCTTCATGTCACTTTAACTTGAGACTTGGCTTTTCTTGAGTTGACTTGGTGATACTCCACTCACCGCATCTCACCGCTTCTTGATAGAGTTCCCGTCTACTCTTCTTTACCATACTCGGCTGTCTCGCAGCGGAGTCTTCCTTCTAGTCTCTAGTTGTCTTCTTGCATGTTTGGGCGTGGCTGACTTAACTCAGCTTGACCAGCCCTATTTATTACAATGCAGTTTGCAACAAAAAATGGGGTGCCAACTTCCTATACTAAGTTTTAAATGGCATTCATCAAAATCTAAACAATAAATTTCCTAACAATAAAGCAGTTTAAGGCACAAAAGGTCACGGGCTTATTTTTCGCAACATGCTCAAATACCCAATTTTCTCAACTAATGCTAAGCAAATAAATGATATCTTCGCAACAATTCATCACATTATTCCCAGAAGTATGTTATCTCATCCTATAAAATGCTCATAGTAAAATCATACGGAAGCTGGGCATTTAAACCTTGATTGTGAAGAAGCTGAGTCGCAGGAGAAGCCAACTGTGTGATCAAAGCTGTCTCTAGACTGATAACTGCTTTGTAACTTGATCTGTTACTTAGTGGATTCCTCCAGGAGTTGGAGAAGAGTGGATTAGAGGAATTACCCCATCCTCGAACCACTATAAAAATTACTTGTGTTATCTTACTTTAGCATTTAATTTCTTGCATATATTTTTATATCTGCTTATAGTTAGTTTGCTAATCGAACTGATAAATAACAAGTGCCAAAACAAGTGTTAAAACAAGCTTTAATAAATCTAACGCTGAAAAACCAAATCAACTAAAGTTAAGTGTAATCTTAAGCAGCTAAGTTATACTATCAACAGCTCTATCGAGTCTGTTGAGTGGGTAACTTAGCTGAATATAACCAACTTAGCTGTCCCCCTAGGACACAGTTGATTTGAGTCAACTCTGTTGAAAATCTTAATAAGACTAAAAGTGTAAATTTGGCAAGGTTTATTCAAACCCCCCTAAACCTTACACCACACCCATTTGGACCTACAATAACATCACATCCCTATTTTATTGAAGCGACCGAATATTGAGTATTAATAAATATAAAAAATTAAAAAGAAAAATAAATAAATTTGCGAACCCCACAAGTATTTTCAACAACTACAGGAGCAACCTTAGACACATAATCTCAACATGTTTCTTCAATATTAAATGCAATTAAAGTTTTAAAAACCAAGTCATGCAATTCTATGGGTTCAATTCCTAAGATAGTTTATTCTCCTTCCCGGGTGATAAATAAACAGTAGATTAATAACAATTGATCTCCCGATACGTTACAACTATTATTAACTCCCAAAATATTTTTGAATTGAATAACTCCCCACAAATAGTTGTAGGTCTCCCGACACGTTACACCCGTTTATGACTGAATTTGATTTCTGTGTTTGTTAGAACTCATCTTCCTAATCTCGCACTAACAAATATGTCATGATAATTATTCCCGGTAAATAAAAGCAATTATAAATAAGCACTCGAATTCATAAAATAGAAAGCATGAATCAATTAAGAAAACAATTAATCATATTTAACATGAATCCACAGTTTCGATTATGCCCCTAAGATCCGAAAGATATGCCAAACATTAATTACAAACTCATAGACAAATTTGAAATTAACATTATGACATCGTTTAAGCACAAACAAGAGATCTAGACATAGAAAGAAAACCGTTCTCGTCAGGATGGATTCTACTTCCAAGCCTTCGAATCTCTTGTGCTCCCGTAGATGCGAAAGCCTTATGGTGTTCTTCGCGACCTAGCCTTCCTCTCTCAGAAGATCTTCGATTCTTGCGTTCCTGTGTAATTTGATGTGTTTTCTATACATGAAGTGATGTGTTTTCGTGCAAGCCTTGAGTCCCTTTTATAGATGCATGGAGAGATCACTTGTAGAGTTGGAACGGGAAAAGAACTCCAAAAAATGCGTTTGGCAGAGTCCCACACGGCCTGTCCGTGTGGCACCGCACAATTGTGTGGATTTTTTCTCAATACCACACGCCCGTGTGGGCTCACACGGTGCAGGCTTGGTTTCGTCCCCTATTTTTGTCCCTTTTTCACACGGTTGTGTCATTCCACATCGGCATTTTCACACGGCCGTGTGACACCACATGTTCCAGCCATGTGACGTATTTTTGTCAATGTTGTTGTCAGAATTTGCTCCTGGGGTCTTCATGAAAATTGTAGCCCTTTCTCTTAGCTTTCCACAGCCACTTGAATCACCGTAATAGCAATTTTGGTAGAGAAAGTTATGGCCAAAATACTAAACCCTGCCAGTGTTGGAAACTGTTAGTGCATTTGGACGTTTTTGAAGGAAATTTCCTTATGTTTGATCGTCCATGCTTCTCTCCTTCATATATTTGCTCGTATCTTAGTTCTTGACCTATAATTTAGAATGTGATATCTCTTTTTATCCAATTTAGATCCATTTCCTATAAGAAGTTACAAGAATACGCAGTATCACACCCAACAAAGGAACCAAGTAAAACACAATAAATATACGTGCAAATGCATCAAATATATACCATTTTAAGCTCTAAATGCATGTATATTTTACACGCATCACGGATCCATATTTACAATGTTAAAAATATATTACTACAAGGTTATTACATATATCTTTATACATGGTTTGTTTGTTTATTCCCTTGTGTGTTTGTGATTGTCTCCATAGATATACAAATCATAGTGTCTTCAAATTAATTACTTTCATAAGCTATCAAATACCTTGGATTGCTCATTTCCAATATTAGTTAGATATATATGTGTGTGTGTATGCGCGCGCGCTGAAAAATACCTCACATAGCCCATGTCTTTTGTGTATAATTTCTTCAAGTGTCACTTCTTTTTTGTCTTTCATTCTCTGTGTCATTGATAATTCAAATACTTTGAGTGGATCTTGAATTGTATGTGACCTGTGTAAAACAAAATATTAACAAACCAAAATATTACTTTATAAAAAACCATTTATGTGTGTGTGATTGCAACAATTGATTTTTGATATGCAATTGGATGCAAGATACATCTTTCATTTTTAGCCATATCTTCCAAAGACAAACTACTATAGGGTGATATCTGTATAATTAATTAAAAATGAACAAGCATTAAATAATCTTAAGAATTAATATGAATAGTTTTTATACAATTATCATTGTTTAAAAAAATATGATGAAGGATATATGCAAAAAAAAAAAAATGTGTTACTCTTGATTCATCCATGTTATTTCTCTTAAATTTTTTGATGCAACTCTTGAATTTATGGTAACTCTGCAATCTTTGACCTTGATTACAACTCCATATATCTGCTTAATAAGATTTGATATTCAATATAATAAAATCTATAATTTCTATGAAGAAGTAAGGTTAAAGAATATGTACCATTTGTTTGATGTTTATGAAGTTCGGGGTCGATGTCTTTGAAAATCATGAAGTTATAACGCATATTATCTTATCTCCAGTGGCATTCTTCAGAATGCTATACTTTTTGAGGACTAATTCCTTTTTAGGATGTGCACTTGGAAATAATGGATTAACCTTTTTAACTTCTCCATTAGAGATCAAATATGTCTTGTTGATTTCAAATTTCTCAGCAAAATGATTGACAATATCATTGAAAATTATTACTCCAATTTGGATACCCCGCATGTATGAATAATTTTGAAATTAGTACTTAAATTGTCAGTATTAAAACATAAAAATAAATCAGTTACTTACTTTATCATAAATCTTTGTAATCCTTCGAGTCCTTGAAGAAAAGTTCGGGCCACAATATGTTTCTGAACCAACTCGTAAATCTCTTAACCTTATTGTGAATGATTTCTGATCTATATGTAATTGTTTTACCGAAACTGTTGCATATTTTGTCATCTTTATGTATATTCATGCATTATAGCAGGGTTAAATTACCAAATAATAAAAAAATGTCAAAGCTAAATTCATATGAGATGTAGTTAATTATAATACACAAAAAATAATTATGGCTTTTTTAACGGAAAATTGCAAATGCCAAAAAATATTATATTTTTGGGGTTGATTTTGGGGACTTTAATATATTAAAATGAAGCGATTGAAGTATTGAACCTAGATTATCTATTATTCATGAACTAACTCTGCCAATCATATAACAATTTCTTATTCATGTTCTATTGCCTTCATTTGCTTGCATATTAGCTTTTCTGGGATTTTAGAAACCACATGCTTTATTAATTAGTAATGTTTATGGTTATTTTTCTAATGAGTTGGGGCAAAGGATATGTTTAGTGAATGTGAAACTCTGTAATTAAAATAATTGAGTAAATACAATGTAAAAAGAAAATCCCTTTTTATTCTTACTTGAAATATATTCGAATATATAAGAATCCATTCGAATATTCGTATTCAAATTTATAACCCATTTTATCCTTATTTGAAATATATTCGAATATATACGAATTAATTCAAATATCCGTATTCAAAATTGTAACATATCTTTATTGTTAGTTTATTTAGAAATTATATATTTTGGAATAAGAGATATTTTCTTAATAGGAAGAGAAATTATTTTTTTTGATTTTTTTCTAAAATGATCAACCATTATTTATATTCACTTTAATTTATTAAAATCCCTAAAATCAACCCAAAAATATAATTTTTTTTTGTATTTGCAATTTTCTGTAAAAAAAGCAAGTAATTCTCATTAAGATTTAATACCAAATAAAAGTAAAAAACTGAAGTAAAAAGACTTTATTTTAAAGCAATTCATATCATGGTATTTTTATAAAGATATAAATAAAATCGTTTTGAGAAGTTGATTTTTTTTGTAAACAATCAATTGTGAAAGTCAAATAGCAGAGTATATATCTCAACGATAGACATCTCATGAAAACAAAATCTGAAATTGGCATATTAAAAAAGAAAAAACAAACAAGATTATATTACAAGATTTTACTTACCTTGGACCGAGATGGGTATAGGCTTAAAAGAATTTGATGGACGGCTAGATGTCGAGGAATTTCGTTGTAGAGATCAATGAAATGAATACGTCACTGTATAAATGAATTTCTGTCATGAAAAAAAGCAAACTAAAATTGACAATTAACAAAGAAATGATAAACAAAGATTACACTACAAGAATTGGTTTACCTTTGTACCGAATGGTTGTAGGAATAAGAAGTTAATGGAGGAAGAAAAGTGCTCAGGAGGTTTGATGTATAGACGTGATATAATGATAAAATCTAGAACTATTTGAGTTAATTAGAACATCTCTTATATTAAAATACTTCATTCTATTCTAATTACAATAAAAATATAATTAGTCACTGGTTCATTAGTGTCCTTTTAAAGTAACATATTTCAGTTTGACCTAAATCAAAACAAGATAATAACTATAATAAAATCACAATGGGTTGTGCTATTTACAACTCCAAAACCTATTAATACACCCTATCTCTTAATACACCCCCATACTCTTTTTAAAGTTGACATATTTACTTAATACACCCACAATATTCCCTAATTTACCCATCCCCAACTAAAGTCCAATTCTTTCCCCTGAAACATAAATTCACGATCCACCCAACACATACACCCATCAACACAATGTTGCGAAGAGAAAAAAAAAAGTAAAAAGCTAATTTCTAGAAAACAGTGCAAAAAAAAAAAAAAAGGACAGAAAAATTCAGAAAACATGGTTGAATTTTCTTAATGATCTTAATGTAGGATGAGAAGTTTCGTCCATGTTTTATATGGGCTCGATTGAGAAAATTTCAGAAAAGATTAATATATCTGTAATTGGGTAATCATGTGTTTATGCTCTATTTAGAATAGGTCTTCATTTTAAATGACAAAAAAGATTTTGTTAAGCACAACCTGGTTGGTCTTGTGGAACTCCCCACTTCTGATTAATTAATTGCCATTTATATTTAAACCATTTGGCATTGTTGATGTTCATCAACTCTTGATCGTGTATTAGTCTGAGTATTCTTGCAAGTTGTACAGTTTTGGAATAAAGAAGGGAGAGAGAAGAGAGGATAGGATAAAAAATAGAAGAGGAAAATTGGAAAATAAAGGGAGAAGGAGAAGAATATTGATAGGAGTGGAGAAGAAGATTATAATAAGGTTGAAGAAAGACGTGTTGTATTTAGAAACTTAGTAGAGTACTAAGGGCATTTTAGTCTTTTTAGTTTATATCATTTTTGGAATTAAAAAGAGGTGGTGTATTAATAGGTTTTGGGGGTGTTAATAGCTTCACCCAATCACAATATTATAATTTACGATAATAAATTTTTTTCTTAACTTGCGTTCAAGTTCTAGCAGAACTGCAGCCGATTATTTGAATTCAGATCAGTAATTAGGCATTAGGTGTTACCGATATGCCTGCAGTGCGGAATATGAAGCAATCTATGCAGGTGCAAAGTGGGTGGGCCGACACTCGGTTTCATAGCATCCTGGTGGCGACGCTGGTGGAGTGGCCGGTGGGGTCGTTCGTCTACTGTTGCCGCCACATAAAGGGCCATTGTATCATGGATTCATCCCGCCACCATTGTTTACCCTTCCGTCTCGAATTCTATTATGATTTGATTACTATGTAGCCCAACTGTATGATAATATTACGATGTGAGAACTTTTGTGTGTTTTTAATAAAGTGACAATAAAATGATATAGCTTCCTAATGTTGTTTAAGGATATATCATATATGCTATTTGATTTTTTGTTAAAAAAATATACAATTTACGATAACCAAGTGTATATCATGGAGACACGAAAAGAGTAGCCAATCATTTTAGTTGTAGACAATGAAGTTCTTCTCGAGAGAGCAACATATAATTGGCCGTGAGAAGACACTGATTGAGGCAAATAGACGCCAACATTTGGAATTGTCTGTCCTTGAGTTTTGTTGACTGTCATGGCAAAACAAAGCTTAATTGGAAATTGCTTATGTCTGAAATCAAATGGATAGCCTTCATTTTCAGCTGGCACAAGTGGTATTCTAGGTATGAAGACATGTTTTCCACTATGTTGACCAAACACAATCTCTGCATCAATTACGTTATTCTTGAAATCCCTACATACCATTCTTGTGCCATTACATTATCCATTTAATGGATCCAGATTTCTCAAAAGAATTATTGGACAGTCTCTTTTTAACACCAACTTATGAGGAGGCAAGCCATTTGGAGTTAAAGAGTTCAAAAAGTCCTCTTCATAATAGTTGTTTGAGTCATCAATCGCTTCATCGAAAATATTAAAGGTTTTTGCTTCTCCAGGGAACATATAAACTAATTTATCATTCAATTGGTTAATATGCTCGTTTTTAGCGGCTAGTATTACTCAACTTGTCATGTAATGGGCTGAATGAGCATTTCTATTTAAATTTGGGTATATGGACCTTGTTAGTCGCATAATTGAGTCATCATCATTGTCATACTCAAATTTGGATATTACCTTCAGTATCAATTGGTTCCTCACCATTTCCAACTCTAAGTAAGAATTCACTGAATTTTGGATCACTCCTCGACCTCATGTTCCTTGACAAAGTAATTTTTTACATTTTCGGCCACAAGTATGATTTGATCAAACTTGCAGAAATAGTTTGATAGATTATTTCCCTAGGAACAACTGGTAATGCTTGTCTAAAATCTCCACCAAAAACTACCACTTTTCCTCCAAAATCATCATCATTTCCCATTATATATTTCAATAATTTATCAACATTCTCGATATCCCATCGTTTTGCCATTGGTGATTCGTCCCATATTATTAATTATGCAATACGCAATAGCCTTGCAGCACCACTTTGTTTGGATATACTGCACTCACTTGATTCATTTGCATCTATTGGTATTTTGAAGCGTGAATGTGATGTTCTTCCTCTTGGCATTATTGCTGCAACAACTTCAGATGTTGCAGTTGCAAGTGCTATTACATTATCCGATCTAAGATGAGCTAACAATGCACGTCACAAGGATGTCTTTCCAGTTCCACCTGGACAATCAATAAAGAAAATCCCACCTTTGTCCTTTTTATGCAATCTAAGATCATTGGAAAAGCTGTTTTTTGTTCAGGATTGAACCTTGCTTCTTCTTCATAATCTTCTAGGGGAGTTTTTATTGAAATTTTATTTTGTATCTCTCTATGAACATCATTTTCAATGTTATCCAAATGAATAGGAATATTTGGAAGATCAAATGAACTAATACTTTTTCCCATGCTCTCCAAAAAAAAGTCCAGACTTCTTAAAGTTTTGGCAATTTATAATTCAACTGAGGTAATTGATTCTCTTCTAAAATCTTCGGACATTACGTCAAAGTATGTATCCTAATGAATTCTCACATTTGATGGTGCACAATATACCAATATGATTGCAAATAATCTTCGCAATTCATTTGGCATTTAGAAAGAGATAGCTTCATCAAGACATTCAATAAGACCAAGATCAGATTCCAACAATCCTCTTTTTTGTGCAGCTTCCTTGAAACATGAGCAACATACATCATTTACTGTTAGCAAATCTTCTTAAAATTTTGGCCCCTAACATGATTTAAGAGTAGCCTCTCATAATATCTTTCACCTTCATTGGGATTTGCAGCATTTATAAGACCAACGGACATCTCTTTTCTTTCTTTCTTTCCAATATTTACCTTGTTTGTCCCATGCATAATGCTCCGGAAATTCTCGATAAAGATACTTTCTCACCTCTTCACTATTAGAGCACATCCAAAAATATTCTGTAAGCATTATTTCGGAGACATGGTCCCAACTTATAATATTTTCTAAATTTTGATTTGCCCAATAAGTTACACATTGTTGATTTGGGAGGTGAAGTGGTAAGTTAATAACTACTGGTTATATATCATTGAAGTTAAATTCAAAAATTCTCCATATTTCTTCTTGAGCGGATACCCACCGAGTATCTTGAAATTGCTTAATTTCATCAATCAAATTTTCATCATTATTGTTGGTGATATGAATTGCCACTCTGTCATGTCCCTTATAGATATATTTATACAAATATTTCACTGATGTCACTCCCGAACATATCTCGACATTGATATGACAATTATATCTTAATAAAATATATGGACTATATTGTACCACCCACTGATTGTCCAACTGTGCATTACGAACTTGAATCGTCAAACTATTTTTTCTTCTTCTGTAAACTGGATATCCGTCTTTACCTTGTATTGTACTTTCACAAAATAAATGTGGATAATGATATTTGCACTTTCTATCCACCATGCAAGAATTATTCTTGTTCTTATCTCCACATGGTCCATGTGCCTTACAACTAAATCAAAAATTTCAGGATACTTTTGTTGATTAGGGAGTTCGTCACAAACGAATCTATCAAATTGATCAGAAGTTGTAAGCTTATACTCAGATTTCAAAATTATCAACATATGAACATGTTGCAACCCCCTTTTCTGAAATTCAATTACATGAACATGTGCAGCTGTATCTCCAATATTTTCTTCTTAAATAACTGGTCTTTTAAATCCTGTAATTTTGCTCGAAATACTCTTGATGTTAAATCCGGTCGATCTTGAGCTCGTTGCCCTTGATATAGTTTCTCTTGTATCTCTTTCGACTCTAGATTGCAAGTGATTGTAATAAATAAATCTGGTTTTCCAAATCATTATACCAATGCCAATGCATCAAGTTATCTACGACACATATGTCTTGGATCCCCAATAAATGATGCAGGAAGAACAATTCTTCTGCCAACTTTACTTTTTCTAATCTCCCTTTTCATGTCACTATCCATAATCCCTTGGTATAGTTCCGGTCTCATATTCGATTGATTTTGCCGGTAGTAATCCTATCTTGTTGTCTCTAATTTTATGTACATGTCGACAACATATTATGGCAATAGCCTTCCTCTAAGGAGGAGTGTAAATTCTCTCGGATTTCTAATTTGTAGTCTATAGCAACTATATTCGATTGATTTTGTCGGTAGTAATCCAATCTTGTTGTCTCTAATTTTATGTACATGTCGACAACAAATTGTTGCAATAGTCTTTCTCCAAGGAGAAGTGTAGATTCTCTCTAAAATAAAAAATACTAAAGTTAAAAAAATAATTATAATAAAAAAAATATTATGGCAAAATTATATACATTAACTCCAAAAATGTGAATTGTTTCAAGAAAATATTGTCAATATGAATTTTATATATATAATACTTTAAATACATAAGCAATGATTTAAGACATATATACCGTCCAAATCTTGAGAAAGAATACCATTAGGAGAAGAAAATCTTGATATTGAAAACATATAACTCGGGTACCACCTGAAACATAATTTAATACAAAAAATTTAAAAATTAAACAAGGTTTCAAGAATATTTGTAATATACATAAATATAATGTGCTTTATTGTTATTTAGATATTACATAATTACTAACACTAATTCAGTAGTTATATACCTTGTTCTTGTATAGTGGTTGTCTTGGTAGCAAGTTTTTTAATATTTTGATGCCATCCTGTTTCACCCCTTGGAAAAAGAAGTGGATATTGTAAAGGGTCATAAGATCTATAATAATGCTTTATTCTATGTCTATCCCCTGAATGTGCATGGACCACAATGTCTCGTTCAAATGGTATGTTAGTATTATTTCCTTCAACCCATATTGCAGCAACTTGATCAGCTGTTGGAGCATTATACACTCGCTGATCTAATTTCACACCTTTTGAGATATGAAGTTGAACATCATCCATAGATGGAAAATGTTTTAATCTTTTGAACACATTTGTATATGGATTTACGTTTAGAACTCTCACGAGTTTATTCACAGTAACTTCAGATAAACTGGAGTTATCTAGTATGTTCATTATATTCTCGACATGTTTTTCTATTTCTACAAAATATAATTGAAAATGACCAGGACAATCTTCCTTGGGTATTAATCTTGGAAGGTCGTGATATACCATTTCTTGTGCCCTAAAAGTATAAACCTCTCGTCTTGCAATTGCAAGTTCTTTATCTAATTTCACTCCAAATTAATGAGGTAAAAGAAAATATGCAATTGAATGGTCGAATATTTGTTTGAAATTGGATTGCCTCTTCTGACTAAGAGATAAACAACTTATATAATTCATCAGGAATCTCAATAGGTGCCACTTTAATTTTTCCATTATTGCAACAAAAGGTAGGAGGCTCATGCTCAAATCTTACTGCAGCACAATATTTGTACTTGGGAATTTTTTTCAACTCATGCATATTCGAAAATATATATTCATCAATTATTGATCCTACAAAAACAAAAGTATCCAATAATCTAGATTTTTCAAAAAAGAAAAGAAAAAAAGCTTTGATTTAATATATTATATTTAATGTAATAGCTTTATATTGCTAACCTTCCGATTCACATGGATTTTGATCTTTTAGAAGACATGTAATATGTGAATATTTTGTCTTCCGATGCTTCTTTACTTTGTCAATATATTCCTGCTTCTGTGTAGTATTTAGATTTTCATATTTTCTTTTCATTTTATCATGATTTTTTTGCTGATATACATTTGTTACTGTAGAAAAAAAAATGATATAAATTTTTATAAAATCCTTATAAATATATCTTGAATAGTGAATTAGTTAAGATAAACTTCATAAAATCATAAACTGAAAAAGTATATTGAATCTATTTACTTGATGACAAATTTGAAATGGATGATCTTCGACGCATTTTAAAGTATAAATTATTGGTTAATCTCACTCTTAAAAGTAAATATTACTTCATGCGGCATGAAATGAGAACATACGATTGAAAATTCACATGAAATGTCTTGGAATACTGAATAATGTGAATCACCCAAGCATTGTCCCATATAATGGACGGAGTATCTATTTGATATGGCATAATCTAGATGATTTGAGATATATATATATATATATATATATATATATATATTGGCTAATCAAAAGGTAATGTTAGATTCTGAATAAATCGCGTTATGTGCAAATATTTTGCGCATTTGCTAACACATATCAAAATAACTATGTTTAAATTTTGCTATTTGTTGAATTTATATTTTTAAAAGATGTGAAGTGATTCATCCAAAATCAATAGGCAGATTCTTAACCATGAAACTGATCAAAACAAATATTACCTCCTGGTAGAACTTAGAAGCTTGCTATATCACTTATCAGAAATTTAAATAATTTTCTTTCTCAAAATGCACTACACCTAACCTTTACATTGAACTAAAGAAATATTAAAAAATCAACAAAAATAATAGGATAAACATCACTAAAAGATTTAAGATTCAGACAATTTGCCTAATTATAACACTATCATTTATTAAATTTTGGAAAATAAATCCAAAAAATACACATCAAATCAGAGTGAACTGAATCTATGAATTTTAATTTTAATTTTTGCATAAATTAGGACAAATTTATTTGTTACAATTCAGGTTAATAATTAAAGTCGTCATCACTCTTCAGAAGGCTTAAACAAATATTAGGAAATTTATTTGTTAGATTTTGATAATACCATGTAAAACTTAAACTAGGAAGTTGGCACCCAATTTGCCTTGTAATAGATAGGGCTGAAAGAGCTAAGCCAAGTCAGTTATGCCAAGGATTACAAGAAGTCAAATGCGGACTATGTGAAGACTCTGCTGTGTGTTAGCTGAGTATTGCCATGAAGAAAGTCAAGGACTCGACTGAAGGAGAGTCAGCTGCGGAACAACTGTAAGAAGTGTCAGTCAAGTCAACTCAAGAAGCCTAGTCTCAAGTTGAAGTGACAGTTGGATTATCCAATGATTGGAGCTGAGTCAAGTCACATGGGGTGTAGACAGTAGTCTAGTCAAGACAACTGACTTAGATCCGTTGATTAAAGTCAATAATATTAATTAATATAGTAATATGTCAAAGCTGTCAGGTCTAAAGTGTTAGTCCCAGAATTATGCTAAAGGAATGATCCAATGGGAAATACTGCACCTTGTGTCAGGCACCTGCAATGCTGCGAAGTCATTTAATACAAGGAAAGGTCAACATCAAGGACTGCAAACCAAGACAAGACAAGCCAATGAAAACAAAGTGACATTTGAAATTAGCCTATCTCTTCAACGGGCAAAATTTCAAATGTGCACTATAAAAGACTGAGTAAGTTATTGAGAAGAGGTTACCTAAACCACAAACAAGCAGGCAATATTCAAGCATTTTAACTTGCAATATTCTCATAAACATTCAAGCAATTTCTCAAGCCTGAAACTCGAAGGAAATCGATCCAACACAAGTTGTGAAGGAAACACAACTTCAAATCTGTTGAAGAGGAAACTTTTGAAGAAACCAAAGGGGTCTACTTTCCAAGTCAAAATTGTAGAAAGGTTCCAGGTTGAACCATGATCAAATTTGTTAGAGGGCTTCGTGATTAGATCCAAGAACTTGAGAAGTGAGCTGAAGTAGCAAGGCAACTGCCCTGTGAAAAGTTGAGTCACAAGAGAAGCTAGTTGTGTGATCAAGGCTGTCTCCAGACTGTTCACCGCTTTGTAAACTAATCTGTTACATAGTGGATTCCTCCAGGAGTTGGAGAAGAGAAGATTAGAAGAATTACCCCATCGTCGAACCTCTATAAAATATTTGTGTCATTTACTTTCAGCAAACTTACTTTCCTACATATTTACTTTATATCTGCTGTTAAGTATTATATTTGCTATCCAACTGATAAATAACTAAGTGCTAAAAATCAAGTGTTAAAAACAAGCTTAAAACTAAACAAAGGGTGTTAAATCTTCCGCTGTTAAAAACCAATCAGCCAAGTTAAGTATTTGGCTTGAGCAACCGAGTTATACTATCAACAGCTCTATCGAGTCTGTTGAGTGGGTAACTTAGCTGAAAAGCCAACTTAGCTGTCCATCGAGGACACAACTGTTTGAGTCAACTCTGTTGAATAATTTTAAAAAGGACTAAACCGAAAATTTGGTAAGGTTTATTGAATCCCTCACTTCTAAACCTTACTTCACACCTCTTGGGACCTACAATGAACATAACGATCTTCGACATTGAATAAACTACATGTCTGGCCTACGATGTTAGCTACCCAGAGGACTGCGTTGCAATTTGTGTCTTCTTCTCTTTCATATTTCAACCATCCATAAGCTGCCATTAACAATAGTAGTATATAAACTTCTTATCACCATTCAAACTCCTTACTCTCATACAGAAAATGAAACTAAATAAATTTTATTCTTTTGTCAATCCACACAAAATCTTGAATTCCATATGATTTTAGAATAAACATTGAGATAATATATAAAAGTGAAAGGGGGAGTACCTCAATATAGTTCCTGCCGGTTTCCACCCTCGAAATCTAACTCGGGGAATCTACCATATTTAGTCTGTAAATTACCGAATTTATTCTATATGCAATTAAGTACCATAAATGTCACATTTAAAAAAATTATTCACCAAATGAAGAGTACTCATTCATCGAGCTTGTTAATTTTACGATTGAGAATTAGACACACATTCTGATATTGGGGCCAAGTAAAACATCGGTTACGCACATCAAATACAATCTTTTATTAAGAACAAATATCAAATAATGGAAAGAAAAAATACTCATACCTTTGCATAACAACTTCAGCAAAATGATGGAAGATCAAGTATTGCAAGTTAAAATATAGATTAAAAGGAAAATAATCTATACATATATACAACAGAAACAAGAAATGAGGGTTTCCACTTCACGTAATCAAACTATTGTAAGTTATAATTATCGTTTGAAGATATATGTATAAATAAGGCAACACACATATTTCCATATTGGCTAGACCCATTAGAATCATATACTAAGAAGTCAAAACATCTATACAGCAAGTGAAACAATTCATGATAGACAGGGGATCACAGTCTTCATACACTCTTTGGTTCCCTTCACTCTTAATTTGTCACACGAGTAATGGGCTTTTTGTAATTGTCGTGTACAATTAATGTTGAATACACAGAACTGGGAGTGCATTCTAACTTTGTCCTAATATCTGAAACCTAGGATTGGGAGAAAAATAACTCAATGCGACACAACCAGGGATTAAGTAATAATAATATGCCATCATATATTCTTTTTTGAAAGCTGCATGAAATTCGGTTCCACTCCACCACCATGTTAGTTGCCTCTACTGGTGGACCTCCCTTATTTTCCCCCATCTCACCTTGTCTTAATTTTTATTCATGATTTTTCCTTTCATCCCAGTTTTACAATAGTAACTAAGAAATCCCTGTTTCAATACTTCCACAACCAGAAAACCTTCTCTAATTATGATCCCTTCGAACAAAGCCCAAACACATGCAACCACATTACTCCTAAGTCTCATCAAATCTAAATCTAATACAAAAACGGGAACTACTATATAACTTTTATTCTTTTGTCAATCCACACAAAATCTTGAATTCCATATGATTTTAGAATAAACATTGAGATAACAGATGAAAGCGAAAGGCGGAATACCTCAGTCTAGTTTCTTCTAGTCTCCGCCCTTGAAATCTAACTTCGAGAATCTACCAGATTCAGTCCGTAAATTCAAATTCAGTCCGTAAGAATCTGTTATTGTAAATTAGTAGATTCAGTTCGTAAGAATCTGTTGTGCGATCTAAGAAAGAAAAACATTTAATAGTTTAAGCAACCACACATCAAACAATCATGACAAACGGCACAAATCACATGAACAGATACATTATCGACAAAACAAAATAATCTGTCAAGTACACTAAAGAAATGGGACACAAAGAAATTCTTCCACAGCCTCGGGGTCCCAAAAGCAGAACCGAATTGTTATATAGTACTTCATATGGGTTCCTATTACTGAGAAGGATGTCCCATTAAAGAGATACTAATTTCCAAGTAAAACATAATTTAAATGACTAAATGAACAAAAATAATCAAAACTTCGTATCTTTCATATTTAAATTAGCATTTCAGTAGAGGATCTGCTTGAATCCTCCAATTGACACTAAGAAGTCGAACATGCCCACCAAATTCAACCTTATTGCTCCCGCATTCCCACTAAACAATGGTATATATTACAGAACGACAGTAAATTGTACCAACGCTTAGATACGGCAATACGACAAGACGTAGATAATTAATTTTAAAATCAAACGCACCCGATATCCTAAAATCTCAGCCCTACGCCACTATACCAAAAATAAATTGAACACTTGACAAAAACAAATGAAAATCAAACATATATAAAGTTAAAAAACATGAAATACAGAAATAATCACCTCAATCAAAGAGCAAGTCGAAAACTCAATTTTCTGTTGCAGCCGGTAGTTAGATTTTATTATTATTTAATTATTTTATTTATATTTATATTTATTTATATTTATATTCATTTTATTTAGTATTTATATTTATATTCTGTTATTTTATTTTATACTATTAAAAATGTGAATAACTTTCAAAGTTTCTTGAAAATTTTGATTTGCCAAAAATATCCTCATGGTAAAGTTACCTTTAAGGGCAATTAAGTAGTTTTTTTATATTGATTTTTTTTTTTTGGTTTAATGATATACTAAGTGTCTCTTTGTATTCCAAACTCTTTTAATTTGTATTATTTCAATTGTAATTCTTAGAGTATTTTGAATTTTTTTTAAAAAAAATATTCGCTTCATATTAAACTGCATATCAAGGGCTTTCCAATCATATGTCATAAGAATATATACAAAGACTTCATATGAGAGAATTTTAGCCGTTTAAGTTGAGTATAATGCAAGAATGTGTATTTATAATTTTGTTTAAATTTTCTCAATAACTAAATATATCTACAACAAAAGAAAAAAGAGTATAAATTTATTGCGGATAAGAGAAAAAATAAATAAATAAAATTAATTCATTTAGTTTGATTCTAAATAATTAGCAGGGCAAATATATTTTTAACCTTCACTTTTAGTTGCAAAGATAAAATCATAAATTTATCATCTATCGCACGAAATTGTGGGATGATATTTTATCGCAGTAGAGTTTATGTCACATTTTTTAGTAAGGAAAGATGGGAGTTTGTAACCATTGAGAATTTTAGGAACGTTTATGCATTTTTCCATAAACAATTACTCAGTTTTAAGATTAGTGAAATATAAATTATTACTAAAATTTTGAAAAAATAATTATTTGTTTTCCAAGCTTAGATCATTGTTTTTTCATAATAATGGATATATGTGATTTAGATTTAATTACCAATTTATTTAATTCATATATTCTTTTGATTAAAGAAATTCAATAAAATTGTGATAATGTAAAGCTAAATTTGAAGACAAACATATCATAAGAATATCCTCAAGAAACAAAAAGGGAGAGAGTTATATGTTTGAAATTAATAAAATGAGATTTTATGTTTCAAGGTGTAGTGAATTAAATAAGAGTAATATTCATTATATTCTGATTATTTTAATTTAAACAAAATAAATAAAAATCATACACTATTTTTATTATCAAAATTAGTTTACTATGTTGAACTATGCAAAAAAAATATAAGATTATTTTTAACTTAAGGTTTTACTCTTTGTCAATTACATCCCCATATTTAGAAAGAAAATATATGACAATTTTGTTTGAAGATCAATATCCATATTGTCATACTTTTGGGGAATAAAAAGCATGACATTTTCAATTCAAATTGGCAGTTATCTATGACATATATATATATATATATATAATGACTGAGATCAATTTCAATTATTGCAGTCTCTTGATCAATAACATAAGGTGTTAGATTATTTTAATATATAATTATGAGTAAATATAATTTTTATTATTATAGCCTATTTGCTATGTGAGCTTGCTACTATTATATCTGATTTCAATTATATAAATTGCATTTGAATGGATGAATTTGAACTTAAAAGAGTAATTTGGAGAAAATAATAAGGATATACATACAATCAAATAAAAAATTAACACATATTTAATCAATAACCTATTAAAATGAAAAAGTAGATTAACACTACAAAATAAAACAAACACAAATAGTTATTTCAATAAATTCACCCAAAAAGAAATAATTAAAGGAAAAATGGACACTTATTGTTTCACTATATTTTAACACAATAAAATATTGATTATATAATTAAGTGAAGAAAGGGAATAAAACAACGTAAAGTTTCTAATACTCAATGCACTTCTTTCATGATGCAAACTAAAGAAGACAATATATTGAGATAATAAATAAGAGATTAAATAATAATAAAGAAATGGAGCACAAAAGAAAAGCAAAATATTAATAAGAACTAAACTATAGGGAAAGAAAATTGTCAAAAAATAGTGAGGGGAGATAGAAAAACTAATATGTATAATCTTATATAAAATAATAAAATGTCTTGGATGGATTATAGTATAACCTAAATAGAAACCAATTCAATAGATAATAATAAATAAATAAATAAAATGAAAGAAGTCACATGACATAATTATGAAAGCAAATAGATAGATAATGAATTTCAATTGAAATTGGGGGTGGATTTTGTAAGAAAAAAGAGTTGGGGTGGGTTAGGGGGTCGGGCCAGGCCCCCCAGTTATATATGGTTGTAGGTCCCAAGGGGTGTAAGTGTAAGGTTTAGAAGGGGGGGTTGAATAAACCTTACCAAATTTTCGATTTAGTCCTTTTAAATCTACAGAGTTGATTCTATACAAATTTGTGTCCTTGATGGACAATCGAATTAGTCACTCAAGAGAGTTAATCTCTCAACAGACTTTCACCGAATTTGAGTGACGTTGATGGAGTAACTCACTTGTTGGCTATAATTTAACTCAACTTGTGGTTTTATTTTCATTGGAAGACTTAACACCCTTAAGTTTGATTTAGCAAGATTTTAGAGCTTGATTTAGTACTTATAAATTATCAAATGGATAGCAAATTTATCGTGAGATATAAGCGATTAAAAGTGCGAGAATTTAAATGTTTGAAATGTAAATGACACAAAGAAAGTTTTTGTAGAGGTTCAAGATGGGGTAATTCTTCTACTCCTCTCTTTCTCCAACTCCCGGAGGAATCCACTAAGTAATGATCAATTTACAAAGTGGTAATAGTCCGGATACAAGTCTTGATCACAACAGGCCGACTTGATCCTTAGGGACTCCGTCCGGAGACACCTTGATCACTCACCGGCTTCTCGTGCGACTCGACCTTCTTCACAGGCAGCCGCCTTGCTACTACTGACTCACTTGCTCAAGCTCTTTGGATTTGATCACGAAGCCCTCCAAAAGCTTAAGACTTGGTTCAACCTTGAACCTTTCTACAACCCTTCCCCGAATGTAGACCCCTTGTTTTCAAAAGTTTCCTCTTCAACTGATTGAAGTTCTCTTTCCTTCACAGTGAGTGTTGGATTGATGTACTTCGTAATGTAGGCTTGAGGATTGAGAATGTTTGATTTTTCTAATATGCTTGTATATCTCACGTGTGTGTCATCCCCTCTTCTTTTTTTTTTTTTTTTTCAAACAAACTCCTCAGCCTTTTATAGTGAACTTTCAAAAATTTGCCCGTTGAAGAGATAGGCTTATTTTTGAAAGTCACTTTGCGATCGTTGGCTTGCGATTCTTGGAATTGCCGTTTCCTCGTATGAATTGTTCTTTCACCTTTTCGAGTTCGACACGGTGTAGTGCTTCCCATTGGTTCATTCCTTTTGCACGCTTCGGGGATCGAGCACTCCAAGAAAGGTGGTATGGAGATATTACTTGTTTAAGTAAATCTCTTGATTTACGGCAACGGTTCTTTTACGATTATCTCGACTTGACCGCATTTCCTTGCTTCCCCCGAGGTGACTTAGAGTCGCTTCCAATCATTGGATGACTCTTCTCACTTCAACTTGAGACTTGGCTTTTCTTGAGTTGACTTGACGATGCTCCACTCACCGCATCTCACCGCTTCTTCAAGAGTTCCCGTCTACTCTTTCTTTGCCATACTCACTGTCTCACACAGAGTTTTCCTTCCGATCTTGATTGTCTTCTTGCATGTTAGGGCGTAGGCGACTTAACTCGGCTTGGTCACTCTATTCATTACAATGCATTTTACAACAAGAATTGGGGTGCCAACTTTCTATTCTAAGTTTTACATGGCATTCATCAAAATCTAAACAATAAAATTCCTAACAATTTCCCCTTTTTGATGATGCCAAAACTTAAACCATACAAAGATGTAAATAACAAAGATACATACGAGATAGTGTATTGACATAGAATGTATGCGCGAGAATCAATCTTTTTATTGATCATATCATTCTTGTACTTAACACAATCAAGTTTACAAAGTGTATCGTAGTATATAATTGTCTTCACAAAAAAATAAAGAATTTATAGCTTTATTACGTAAGACTTACATTGTATGTATTTACATAATAAAATACACGAAGGGTTGGACAAAACACTTCATCTCCTTCGCTATCTCCTTCTTTCATCTTGATCAAGATCTTCTTCTCTTCTTCTCTTCTTCTCGTCGTCACCGCTTTCTTTTTCTTTTCATATGCCTTCCTCGGCAGCTTCATCTTTTCTTAATCTTTCCTCCTCTCTCCCCGCCATAGCCGAGTTTGTCTCTTGTTTTCTTCTTCTAATCTCTTTGCATACTCAGCGTTAGATTTAGCCACTTTTAAATTTGCCACTTGGTCAAGCCCAAATTTAAGAGATCCCTCCTTTCTTTCCCGGATCTACGTATTCAATATTCTTGGCGAGGCCTAGGTCCAAGCTTCTTCCTCCACTATCGCTTCTTCCTCTACCTCTTGGCGTATCTTTGTCTTTGGGGTCTTCTTCTTTCCAAATGAGTGACTAGCGAGTGACCAAAGCAGAGGATCGGAAGTCTCGCGCCGTCGGCCTTCTTCACATAACGCGAGACCCTTTTCCCAAGACAAGTCCCAAGCTTGAGCCATAGACATATTTGCAAAATATCCCCGATTCGTGCGTTTTAAATTCATCGACCGATCGCGGCTCTGTCCGACATCGAGATGGCATAAGTGTCTCTGTCAACCGGAATGCCTCCATGTTCTTTCAAGATGTTCATCACCCTGGCATCCATTCTTCCGTCCACTTCCTTCATCCTCGCTTCAATTGCTTTTCTCTTCTCACCATAGATATCGCAGAGTGTTGGAGTGGCGCGAGTCACGGGGAGTTTGCTTTGCTTATGATGTCACCGTGAGGACCTTGTTGAGGGGTTTGTGCAATCATCAAGGTTACATCTGCGATCCTTCCCCTCAACAAGCTTTCCTTTCTTCTCGTTTCAAGACTTCCTCACCGATTTTCCCTTCTCACCGCTTCTCCTTCTTTTCAAACCTTCCGTTTTTTCTTTGCTTTAAGGTATTCCTCTTCCCCTTTTTGGCATCATCAAAGGATAGAGGAACCCCGGGAACATCTTTGGCAAGCATGAAGTCGAGTCTTCGATGGTTGAGTTCTACTTCAAGTCCGCTGCGTTGTAAGCGGACGGAATTCGGATCGAGTAGCGTTGGACTCTGCAAATCGGCTTCATCTCACCATGAGAAGGCTGAATTTTCTAGTCATGTGTTCTTCCAAACGCCGTATATCATTTGTATTTTGCTCACGCAGCGACTTGATTTCGGCGGTGAGCTTCATGCATATGCTCAATGTGTTCTCTCTCAACTTCGTTTTTGCATCAACATTTTCACTCTCCACACTGCCAGCCTTGTTGAACAAAGTTAAAGTATCTCACCGTTCCACACGCATTGATTCTTTGTTGTTGCCACCATTCCCTTATCCTCGACCGTGATGCCTCTCAAGTCACCGTAAGGATTGGCATCTCTGTTGTCGATCGCATGTCCAAAGAGGCCGATGCCTCTCCATCCGTTCAACCTCGGAAAGATTGCTTTGAACACTTCTCGAACTTCAATTGATTCTTCATTGTCAGCCGATGGCCATACATCATCAAAATCAAAATCGGCCGGAACAATGGTGCCTGAGTGAAAAACAGGAGGTGGTCTGTGATAGCGTGCTTGTTCGTTTTCGACTCTTCGTGGAGTTCCTGTATTTCCAAAGTGAAAAAGGAAAAGACTCTCTGACGAAGGATTCATCACCGCCAATCGAATTGCTTCGATGATGAGTGGTGCGCGGGCGGTTCTCTTGGGAATCGATCTGCTGCAGCTTGAGGAGCTCTTGATGGTCTCTTGTTGAGCCGGGTCTTGTTGTGAAGTGGACCCGCTTGCCGAGCCTCAATTTGTCTTAACAGCCTTCGTTGGTCTCGGTGATTTTTCCATTTCAAAAGATGATCGGTCCTCGGCCTTATCGGTGCGTCATCGGACGATGATGAGATTTCCATTGGTGGCTCATCATCAAAGTTAAAAGTTTGACGAGTAGTCTTGGGATCGAGACTTGCTCGTGCCTGGAACATCCGCTTGAGTCTTTTGGATTTGTCATGGGGATGACTCGGCTTCTTCTTCGCCTTTCCGATCCCGGAAAAGTGACATCGGGGTTATCCTGGGAATCATGAAGTGCGCCGATCTCCTTCTCGGATGGGTCGATGATAGCGGGAGGGATGTTCTCTACTTCACTTCTTTACCCAGGGAAGTCTCAACCTCCCGTGGGCCTTCATTACCTCCGGCGGTCTCTCTGCTGCGAGGCACTTGTCCTCCCTTTCGACGGTGTCACTGTCTTAGGGTCTTCTACAATGGCATCCATTGGAGTCTCAACCCCATGGATTGCACTTTCATCGCCTGTGTGTTAACTCCCAGTACTGTTCCTTCCGTCAGCCTCGATTGCATCGGCGCGTCATTAGCCTTCGTAGAGCGGTTGGCACCTCACCGAGACAGTCTCAACTATCCGAGCTTCGTTGGTGGAAACTTGCTGTGCTTCTTGTGATTGTAATTTCTCTTCTTCGCCTCCTTGATTCGTTGTGGAGTCATCTGCGCAGATCCTCCGACCTAGCCTGCAGTGGAGGGAGGAGTTTCCCACCGGGCGCACCACCGAGTGACTTGGAATGGGGTCACTCGTCTCCAAACTCCCTACTGCTTTCGATAGATTGTTCAGCCATTGGGGCGGTGGTAGCACACCTTCAATAGGGGTTGGCTCGACTGGGGTCCCCACTAGCCCGGTTTCATCGCCATTTCCTTATTGCCTTCTTCCGAGTGAGTGGGAAGTGGTAGCGGCAACATCGATGGCTATTTGATGAACCACTCCCATTGGATCAATTTCAGTGCGTTCGGATGACTCTCCTGGTCTCTCCATTAGTATTTGCTCGTGAAGGATTCTTGACTCGTGCAATGCTTGCTGCATTTGCAACTCTTCTCGTGGCGCAGACATTCTCCCTGGTTCCTCGTCACTGTCGGAGAAGACATCAAGGAGAGGATGTGTGTGTTCTGTGGTGCCGGAGATAGGGCAAATGCTTGCCTTCTCACGTGCTTCGGCTTCTTCACTTGCTTTTCTCTCTCCCTATCCTTGTAGATCTGCAGGATGTCTGTGCGATTGTCTTCATCCGTCAGAGCTGGGAGCACAGAGTTAATCCAAGGAAATTTAGCAGATTCCTCTTCTTTTCTATGAACTCGGGCCGTTGGAACTGTTCCCTTGACTTGCTCAACTTCCATTTCCTCCACTCACGCAGACGATTTTGGATGTCCGGGTAAGGTGGAGATAGGATCATTACATCACTATCCGCTCGCGGGTTCTTCTTGTGCTTGATTGTGTGAGCTACAAAACGTGTCTTCGGGTTGCCTCTGACGCCTTGGCAGACTTGGTTGTTTCATCAACTACATCCGGAGACTCTACTTCTCCAGTAGTCTCCGGTATTTGTGCTAGCCGAGTAACCGACTTAGCCGGTTTCTCCTGTTCGGACCGCTTGACGAGTTTTCTTCGTCTCTGGTTTGTACCGGGGAATTTCTGTTCGAGGCGGTGTCCTCTCGAGTCTTGGGCGGCCGGGGCCGTCTTGGTGTCTTTTTCTCGAGGAGCCGCCGTCTTGGCTTCTCGGTTCTCCTCTTCTTAACGATCGGAGAAGGTATTTGTGAGTCCTTCTCGACCATCTGCTGCAGGGGCGGGAGACACGGCCGGGGGCGGGTGACTCTCTGCGGGGCGGGAGCATGTTTGGTTTTCTTTCTTTGCTGCAGGGGCAGATCTTCTTAGCAGCTGCAGGGGGCGCTTTCTTCTTGGCCGAGAGGAAAACGGCTTTGTATCTTCGGGTCACCGATTCCCCCTCACTGTGTCGCTCTCTTGGCGTAAGCTCTCTTCAGCGCCCGAGAGGGTTTGCTCAACATCCTCTTGTTAACATGGAATGCCTTCCCATGTCTAAGAGGGACCCCTTTCACCTCCAATAGCCGGCCAATCACCAGGCCATATCCTAGGGATCCTCCAAATGAACCATCTTCTTTGAAGGACTTGTTCCCACGTTCGGCAGAGTCTGCTGTGTAGACAAACTCAGCCAGTTGATCTTCTTTTCTTCGATGATTGCAGCCATTACAATCGCCTTCGCCTTTGACATTGGTCAAAGCCCCAAATTTGATGTCGATACATTTGGCAACTATGTCCAACAACTTGTGATAATCCTCCTTCAGCAGTCTCTTGTTTGCTGTGTATATTATTTTATCAAAGAAAGTCGGACTTGGCTATTTCTTTCCAGGCGTCGGCTAAGTTTACATCAGCTTCTTTAATCTCGGATGCTCCTTCTGGGTAGTGAGCAATATTCACCAAATCCTTGGCGAGATAGTCACCGCTTTCCGTGAACAGATGACTTGATTCCTTCATCGTGAATCTCAAAGCATTCACGTAGAATTGTGCGACCTCCTCCACATAGGTCATCGGATATTCTAAAGTTAGAAACGGTTTTAGTCCGGACGTTTCCAACTTCTCAGCGATTTTCTTCACCAGGGTGTCGTCGGACCCCTGCTTCACCATTCCGTCGAAATCCACCGTCGAACCGGTGTGGATTTGCTTTCCTAACTTGGTAAAGTCATAAGTTGGTGCCATTTCTCAGAATTGTATCAAGGAAAAAAAAAACTCAGAAATTGATTTGAAGGTTGATAGGGTTTCGAGAGTATTTTGCCTTTGCTTTTGAGAGAAAGAGATGAACAGTTTTAGAAGTGTGAGAGAGAAAACGGACGAAAATGGTTTAAATATGGTTTATGAAAGGGCGTGCGTGCGGTTTTTTGAATTGTGATCGAAATCAACGGCTTGGATTTCGTGCACGCCTATTGAGCATTTCACGTCTCGTATTTAATGCGGCAAAGATTTATATCCAATCATAAGCTTGGTGTGCGGCTTTATGTCCGTACACATCATCATTATCTTTGACGTGTTCCTTAAAACATTCCCGCTAAGTCAAAACGATTGCGTTTTTGTCACTTTGCTCATAAGTTGTTCAAATTATCTCTTAGCCGATTTAACTCTACTCCTCACAGTTCTCTTAGCGACTCGACTATCACTGACTTCGGTGTAGTTTCTTCCGATCTGGTGATTTCTTGAAATGATTTTTGTTTTTCACTCTTTTTCCCCCTTTTCTGTTCCATTTCTCTTCTTTAATTTGTCCGAGTGTCACCAGCTCAATTAACCCCAACTCATGTTTGAGTTCTTCAAATCTTGACTCACATAATGGTTTTGTGAATATGTCGGCTAGTTGTTTATCGATTGAGATGTATTCCAAGATAATGTCCTTCTTTTCAACATGATCTCTTATGAAGTGATATCGACATCAATATGTTTTGTTCTTGAGTGCAACACAGATTTTGAGTGATTGCAATTGCACTTGTGTTATCACACATGATTGGAATTTCTTTTTCCTCAACTTCATAGTCTCTCAAATTCTTTGTCTCATCCATAGGACTTGGGCTGCAACAATGCCCGCAGCCTATGTATTCTCGCCGGTTGTAGAGAGTGGCTATTGAGTTTTGCTTCTTGCTAAACCAGGAAATTAGTCTGTTTCCTAGCATTTGACATGTGCCAAGTGCTCTTCTGTCCACTCGCATCCAAAGATAGTCGAGTCGAATAGCCAATTAGCTTGAATCCACCTTCCTTTGGGTACCATAGCCTGCTTCTTGCTTCCTTTCAAGTATCTCAATATTCTCTTAGCTTTGTCATATGGCTCTCTTTTGGAGCAGATTGAAATCTTGCACATACACCTACAAAAAAGGTGATGTCGGCTGCTAGCCGTGAGATATAGAGCGATGATCCAATAAGTGCTCAGATCTTGTTTGATCTACTGAGGCTTGCCATCCGCATCCATGTCCATTTTGATGATGTGTTCATTGGTATTTTTACGAAGATTTCTCTTCCATACCAAACTTCTTCATTAAATCTCTGGTATATTTTGTTTGACTTATGAAGGTTCCATCCTTCACTTTGTTTCACTTGGAGTCCAGGAAGAATGTCGACTCTCCCATCATGCTCAATTCAAACTTACTTTGCATGAGGTTTGAAAATTTTTCACACAACTCTTTGTTAGTGGATCCAAAAATGATGTCATCCACATATATTTGAACAAGCGATATACTCTTCTTGTTTTGAATTAGAAAAGTGTTCTATCTACTTTTCCTTTTGTGAATCCATTTTCGATTAGGAATTGTGACGGGTGTCATACCATGCTCTGGGTGCCTGTTTCAATCCATACAGGGCTTTCTTGAGTTTGTATACCTTATCTCCAAGAGTCTTCTGCTCAAATCCTGGAGGTTGTTCAACATATACTTCTTCTTCCAATAAACCATTTAGGAATGCACTTTTTACATCCATCGATATACAATGAAATTCTTATGAGCTGCATAGGCAAGAAACATCCTTATAGCTTCCAATCTTGCTACGGGGCAAATGTTTCATCAAAATCTATCCCTTCTTCTTGGCAATATCCTTTGGCTACTAGTCTTGCTTTGTTTCTTACCACAGCCTTCCTCGTTCATCTTGTTTCGAATACCCATTTGGTTCCAATAACATTTTGATGTATGGGTCTTTGCACTAATTCCCATACTTTATTTCTCTCAAACTGATTGACTCTTCTTGCATAGCTTGAATCCAATGTGTGTCATCCAATGCTTGTGACACATCTTTTGGCTCTATTTGCGAGATGAAGCATGTGAACATAGCTTCTTGTTGAGTTCGATCTTGTTTTGACACCTTCTCTTATATTTCCAATGACAAGTTCTCGGTGGATGGTCTCTCGGCCATCTTACATCGAGTTGGAGTAAGTTAGTGGATTGATCGACTTGCGGTGTTGTGTTGGTGTGGTTAGCTCTCTCGTTATCACTTAGCCGCAAATTTTCCAAATTTTTGAGATTCACTATCTCATCTTCTTCGAATTGATGATTCCTTGACTTGAAAGATAGGACTCTTCGTATGGTTGGATGATTCACTTATCACCGACTCTTCAATGTCTTCTCCATTTACATTTGGCTCATCGAATACTACATGAATGGATTCCTCTGTAACCATGGTTCTTTTGTTGAGTACTCTGTAGGCTTTGCTTTCACCGAGTATCTAAGAAGATACCCTCATCGACTTTAGCATCAAAAGCCTTTAGGTTGTCTTTGCCATTGTTGTGGATGAAGCATTTACATCCAAATATTCTCAAATATGCAACATTTGGTTTTCTTCCATCCGGATCTCATAGGAGTCTTTGTCACCGCTATTTATCATACATCCGTTTTGGTGTAGCGGTGTGTTGATTGCTTCACCCAAAATCTTTTTGGTAACCCCGCTTGACTAACATGGTCCTTGTTGCTTCTTTGAGGGTTCTGTTTCTTCTTTCTCGCAACTCCATTCTCACGTGGAGTCCTTGTCAGCGATAGTTCATGACCAATACCATTTTCAATACAATATTGAGTTATTATTCCATTGACAAACTCGGTTCCTCTATCGATCTTATTTTGATAATGGTTTGACTCTTCTCATTTTGAATCCTCTTCATCACCGTGGGTAGTTTTTGTAGAGTTTCTTTCTTCTTGCACATGAATATTGTCCATGTATATCTTGAGTAGTCATCTACTACCACCAAGGTGTATTTCTTTCCACTTATCTTTGTTTGGTTTCCACTGGGCCAAATAGATCCATATGAAGTAGATGCAATATTCTTGTTGAGGATGGGCATGTCTTTTCTTTGAATGACGACTTGATTTGCTTTCCTTTTGACATGCATCACATATACTCTCCTTCTTGTATCTTCGAGTCCGGAAGTCCTTCTAAAAGATGACTTCTTGCCAGCTTGTTAATTGTTTTGAAATTCGGGTGACTCGCTTTTTGTGCCACGACCAACTTGATTCAGTTGTGCTCTTTGCTAGTAGACAAGTCTTTGGGTGTTGCGGTTGACCAATCCACTACATACATATTTTTCTCTACTACATCCTTGCAGACCACTTCATTTGATTCAATTTCTTTGATTTGGCATATACCCATGTTGAATCCAACATTGTAGCCCTTGTCACGTCAGAGGCGATGATACTTAGTAAGTTGAAGTTGAGTCCTTCAACATATGCAACATCTGTGATTTCTAATCCATTCCTCTTGATGGATCCAATGCCTCTTATTTCACCAGGAGCTTCATTTCCTCCAAATATGACTTTTGCTCCTTTGACTTCCTTGAATTTTGACAAATTTCTCTTATTTCTGTCATATGTCCGGAATGACCACTATCCATGTACCAGGTTCCTTGGCACTCACTCCTTGAACCCGCAATCAAGAAAATTAAGTTTTAGGTACCCATACTTGTCAGGTCCCCGAGGGGTTAGAATTGTAAGATGATCCAACCAACCTATAGCCAAATGATTTGACTCTAAGGGGTTGCCATCTATCGATGCCATAATCATAATTAATTACGCAAATTGCTTGGGGATTCTAGGTTCATCATACAATTTCTCTTTTGTCTCATGATGCCTGCATATGTGTTTTAGCAATTGCCTTCTTTGGGTAATTGTGGTGTCTTTGAGTGTAGTGCCTAGTGCATATGTGTCTTTGATAAAAGCTCTTATGTTTTTGGAATGGCCTTTCTTTGAGTTCTGGCCTTTGCCATTTGGGCTTATATTCCATAAGTCTGTCTTTGATAGTTCACATTGTTCCAATCAGCTTGGCTTGGATATTTTCTACCATTCCCATCATATGTATTTCTTTTATGAATTTTCTCGGGATTTTCGTAGCTCGCTTCCTTTTTTTACAGTATTTTTTCGTTAGGAGTATCTTTGAGGACTCACCAATCTCTTCTCACTCCTTTCAAAGACACTCAACTGGATGTTTTCCTTTTCCTTTGTAACCAAGGCCATTTTGCTTAGTATTGTGCTTTGGAGTGAATGTGTGTGCAACATTTAGAGTTTTGGATTTTTCGGACTCTTCATGACTTGAAGATCCTTTTTCCGAGAATTACTCTTGAGGTTTGACATAGCACGACAGAGGAGTTAAATCTAAGCTTTGTCTTGTCTCCACATTCTCTTTGACTCATAATAAGATCATCCAATGATTTAGATGCCTTAGTGAATGAAGCAATAACATTCTTGAGGTCATTCTCCCTCTTTTCTATAGCAACAATTTACTGCTTTATTAATTTAGCATTTTCACCTTTAACCTTTCATTCTCAACAAACTATTTGACTTAGAGTACTCGGCTCCTTAGTCGGCTTTGAGTTTTGACTTTTTGAGTAGGCTGTTTTCCTCATTCAATAGTGTGTGTGAGGATTTAATGTGTTCAAAATCTTTCATCATTTTGCCTAATGAATCATAAAGATCGGTAGGTGATGAAGTGTTTGTGTCACGATCACTATCACTAGTGTCGAGTTTGTTGAGTTAGATTGTACCTCATCTTCTTGATCGGGTTGATCTTGTTCTTTGGCCATCAAGCGGATCGGGGCTTCTTCTTCGAGTCACTTGAGTAGTCGGCTTCACTTGCTCTCTGAATCACCGTCTCCCTTGACTTGGCATTTTTTGATCTCTGCAGCCATCATTGCCTTTTTCCTTTCTTGTCTTCTTTCTCTCGAAGATCTTTCTTTCTTCTTCATCTCTCGTACTTGTTGACTACAGATATGAGCAATCAATGGCATAGTGACCTGGTTGTCTCTGATTCCAACATAGATATTCACTTTTTGATCGACTCTTTCTATTCTTGAGTTGTCGGCCTTTGATACTCAACTTTTTGATGATCTTTCTCTTGGTTGGCTGTCTTCCTTTGATTTGGAGGGAGCCGAGTGTCTTCGGAGGATTCACCCTTTCCTCTCTTGTAGTTCTTGTTAAAGAACTTGTTAAATCTTTTAACCATCGGGCTATTTCTTCCGGGTCAATTGCCTCTTTGACCTCGACTCTCTTCCCATCTTTGACAATTAGAGCATTTGTTTTGGGTACAACTGTCTCTTCCTGGTCTTTCCTTCTCGGCTCAAATTCGTAGGCTTTGAGATCCGAGAATAACTCATGGTTGGATGTCTTTGATAGGTCCATGGAATGTCTCGTGCCATGACCTTCATCTCCCATTCACCGAAGACTTTTTAGGATTTTCATACACATTTCTTCGTGTATATTCCTTTACAAGTGCGAACATGACTCATTTGTGATTTCGATGAACCGAGCGTCTAGTTGATCCAGGTTCTCTCCTGAGATCATTTTGAAGTTCTCAAATTTACTCGACCCACATCGATAATTTGTTTTTTTGATTTGCTCGAGCCTTCACAAATCAATGTCAGCTTGTCCCAGATTTCTTTAGCCGTTTTGCATGATTTGACTTTGTTGAACATGGCTTTGTCCAAGGTTTTGTAGAGGATGTCCTTGGCTACATTGTCCAGGTTGTATCTTTTTCTGTCATCATTTGTCCACTCGCTTCTTGATTTTTCAACCATGACTAGTGCGGGAGCGAAGATCTTCTTCTCCTTCACCGCAACTCTTCGTGCATACCGTTCACCTTTAATATTTGTAGAGGCCCATCTTCTATCACTATCCACATCTCATCATGTAATGCTGATAGATGAGCCTGCATACGAATTTTCCAATCATCAAATTCTTCAATAGTGAACATAGGGATGCGTGTCAAATTTGCTTCCATGATAATGACTTTTAATAAAAAGAGTTTTGAAGGTTTAAGTACTAAAGCGACTTTGAAAAGTTTGGAGATCTAGTTCGAACTAACCGGTCGGGAGGGTTCAATGAACCAACCGCTCGATACCACTTGTAGGTCCCAATGGTTGTAAGTGTAAGGTTTAGAAGGGGGTTGAATAAACCTTACCAAATTTTCGATTTAGTCCTTTTAAATCTCTGAGTTGATTCTATACACTGTGTGTCCTTTATGGACAATCGAATTAGTCACTCAAGAGAGTTAATCTCTCAAATGACTTGACCGAGCCGTTGATGGAGTAACTCACTCATTGTTGGCTATAATTTAACTCAACGTGGTTTTATTTTCAGCGGAAGACTTAACACCCTTAAGTTTGATTTAGCAAGATTTTAGAGCTTGATTTAGTACTTATAAATTATCAAATGGATAGCAAATTTATCGTGAGATATAAGCGATTAAAAGTGCGAGAATTTAAATGTTTGAAATGTAAATGACACAAAAAGTTTTTATAGAGGTTCGAAGATGGGGTAATTCTTCTACTCCTCTCTTCTCCAACTCCCGGAGGAATCCACTAAGTAATGATCGGTTTACAAAGTGGTAACGATCCGGATACAAGTCTTGATCACAACAAATGACTTGATCCTTAGGGACTCGATCTGAGAGACGCCTTGATCACTCACCGGCTTCTCGTGCGACTCGGCTTCTTCACAGCAGGCGTTTGCTTTGCTACTACTGACTCACTTGCTCAAGCTCTTTGGATTTGATCACGAAGCCCTCCAAAAGCTTAAGACTTGGTTCAACCTTGAACCTTTCTACAACCCTTCCTGGAATGTAGACCCCTTGTTTTCAAAAGTTTCCTCTTCAACTGATTGAAGTTCTCTTTCCTTCACATGTGAGTGTTGGATTGATGTACTTCGTAATGTAGGCTTGAGGATTGAGAATGTTTCAGTTTTTCTAATATGCTTGTATATCTCACGTGTGTGTCATCCCCTCTTCTTTTTTTTTTTCAAACAAACTCCTCAGCCTTTTATAGTGAACTTTCAAAAATTTGCCCGTTGAAGAGATAGGCTTATTTTTGAAAGTCACTTTGCGATCGTTGGCTTGCGATTCTTGGAATTGTCGTTTCCTCGTATGAATTGTTCTTTCACCTTTTGAGTTCGACACGGTGTAGTGCTTCCCATTGGTTCATTCCTTTTGCACGCTTCGATGAGCACTCCAAGAAAGGTGGTATGGAGATATTACTTGTTTAAGTAAATCTCTTGATTTACGTACAACGGTTCTTTTCGATTATCTCGACTTGACCGCATTTCCTTGCTTTCCCCAGGTGACTTAGAGTCGACTTCCAATCATTGGATGACTCTTCATCACTTCAACTTGAGACTTGGCTTTTCTTGAGTTGACTTGACGATGCTCCACTCACCGCATCTCACCGCTTCTTCTTCGATAGAGTTCCCGTCTACTCTTCTTTGCCATACTCACTGTCTCACGGCAGAGTTTTCCTTCCATCTTGATTGTCTTCTTGCATGTTAGGGCGTAGGCGACTTAACTCAGCTTGGCCAGCTCTATTCATTACAATGCATTTTACAACAAGAATTGGGGTGCCAACTTTCTATTCTAAGTTTTACATGGCATTCATCAAAATCTAAACAATAAAATTCCTAACAATGGTTCCTCCACTGATTGAAAATTTAACAATCATATCAACAATGTTATACATGTACTCACAATATGTAGTTATCTTGTGTAGTATATTTACTAATTCCATTTACATGATATGTAACATTGTTTCAAAAGAATTGTTGATAAAGTGAAAACAAATCTTACATCTTTATAATATGATTGTTTTAAACAAATAGCATCATTTTTCCAAAATAAAGAAATTATCCCTTGCAATAAATGTAACGAGGAAGATATTGGACAACACCAATGTATTAATCATGTACCATGTGCTTCAATATTTTATTCTTCCATCACATAATAATCATGATATCATGAATATTAAATATAAAATATTGTTGAATTTCGTACAATGTGTTTTTATTATTATATTTGAGGAGGTAGCGACTATATATATCGGATATTAAATAAGTGAATATTTAACATTGATTGGACATGTAATAATATCATATTACAGATGACTTATATTTCTTCATATTTACTTTCACTTTTTCTTTGACGTATAGTTTGCATAGTTAATGAAAATGGATCGTAGTTCAACCATTTATATGATATAAACGTTTGATTTTTATTTTAATTTGAATTAATTTATTGACCATTTTCAATTATAATTGATTAGATTTTTTTTATCTTTGTTTCTAATTATATCTGTGAAGCCCTCGATTTTCGATCGTGATCAAGCGTGTAACTATTATCGTGTATCGACTATGTATTATTTGTGACTACCTTATCGCGTTATTTTGACGGATAAATGTTAATAATATTTTCGTATTTTAATTTCATTTTATTTATTTGATCGACTACTTGTGTAATTATTGATCATTTATTATTTTCTATTCTATGCTTGATGATCACTTGATTGATTATTATTACTATTTGTGTATTTATTAGACACCTTAGAATTTAAGAGACATATTTCATTAAGTTACTTATATCCTATAGAAATAAGAATTTGATTTAGAATAAGTGATCATGAGACTTACAAGTGATTATGGCAATCACTATTAACTTTTGGAGATTGATATTATACACCTATTATCATCAATTTTGGGACAAAAATTAATATATGGATACCACATACAAGCCTTTTCAAAATTGTTTTTGTCCAAATAACCCACTGACCTTAGTGATATTTTAAAATAATAATCACATTAAAATCCCTTCCGGTTTGTGTGATACGATTATTTTAAACTCGAGGCCCGAATTGACAATTTTGACAGATTTAGGGCGAAAATGGGAATTTACCAAAAACTCAATCCCAAACTTTTAAAAACCTAAATCTCTGGGAAATTTGGAGAATATAGGAACTTACCTTATAATTTTCCGAGGCCGAGTTTATTGAATTTTAAACCCGATAAAGACTAGTTTTCCAGAACGGGGCTAATTCTAAAAATTTTCTTTAACAAGGACCTCAAATTAATTATTTTCCGTTATTGTATCCCTGTTACTACTGACTTACATTTAATTATTTATAAATTTAGTTTTTTTAAAATTTCCCGAGAGTTAACGGATTTCCTTGACTGGATAATACGCGTTACGCGGGGCGATTTCCTCGCCTTTTGACCTTGAACGTACAACGGGACTTATATCCCACCTAAATTACCAAACTACCAAAGATTAGTTATCCTCCCGATAAATAATTTCATTCAATATTTACTCCGTCAATGCCGATAAACGCCACGTGCAAATTTTCGCATAATTATACTTGAACCGCTTTCTTGAATTGTTATACTCGACTGCCTTGTTGACATATTATATCCGTGTATATTTACTTGCTTGAGTCAACTTGGTGTGTCGAGCTCACAATCGTAATGGACTAGTCGGGGATAGAACCGGGAAGCTCGGCTGTTGTTCCACTCTCTGACCCCATCGTCCTAATCCCACCCTTGGCGGACGGAGTGCCAATGGGCGAAGTGGGTCGTGGTACTTGAGGTATAATCGCGGTTATAACAATCCTGGCCTTGCAAGCCTTGTAAATACTTGTTGGATTGTCGTGCCTATGGCGTGATGGAGAGGCCTTATGCTAATGCTTAGGGAGTCGTAAGGTAGAACGAAGGAATCACTGTCTGATCCACACTATTCTGGAGTTACTCGGATCGGAATACTTGCTTGGGTTGGCGCTACACTTAGTACGCAACCACTAATTGACTTGTTTGGATTCACACATAGTGCTTGTATTTACATGAATTTCTTTCATCAAAACTGTATAAGTATATTATTTGAATATCATGTCGCTTGCGAGCTGTGTGTGATATACGCATTATAACTCACACATTTTTTCACATAACGGTTTTCTTGCGTTTTTATATATCGCCACTCTCTCACATGATCACCCATCCACTGAGAATTTTCTTCTCATTCCCTCTTGTTTTTAAACGGCCAGATGAAGATTTTGTGGACAAAGTAGACCAAGCCACGGA
This sequence comes from Rehmannia glutinosa, assembly GCA_016081115.2. NCBI lineage: Eukaryota > Viridiplantae > Streptophyta > Magnoliopsida > Lamiales > Orobanchaceae > Rehmannia > Rehmannia glutinosa. The sequence goes on along the minus strand of CM071933.1, from coordinate 20,632,273 downwards.
GTGATTCTCTTCCGTGTTTTCCGACTTTTGGGAATTCTGCTACTGTTCTGATGGACTTTTCTTTTCCTTAAGTTGTAATTGAGGGCGTAGGACCTTTTGACAATTTAAGTTTATGTATTTGTGATGTAATTCTGATACTTGATGTTTTAGAATGTAATTGTAATCCTCTGCTATACTTTACTCTATTTCTTTTGGGCGTGACAGTTAGAGTGGTATCAGAGCTCGACTAGTAAGATGGAGACTTACACTGAGCTGACCCAGGATAGGACCCTCGGTCTGTGTTGGGTAGTACCGCGATTTGACTAAATTAAGCTTAAATTCGATTTCATAAGGACATAGACCCGATATTAAGTTTGATGATGCATCATGGAGAATTGTATCACTAATGTTTAGACTAAGTTAATAATTTTATGTACTTGGAGATACCATAGTGATAGTTGTCTTAACTTAGTTGATTCTTGATTAGTTTTGCTTGTTCTTCTCTATCTTTCCATTTATACTCGTCTCACAAACCTTTGTTGTATTTTGACCAGGAATGGAGCCAAAAATGCCAACTTGGCCTATGATTTGGGAGACTCGCGCGGAACGAGACTACCACAAGGGTATGGGACCCATTGGCATTAAGAGTTTATCAGAGTTAATTCGGAGTTACAGGAGGAGCGTAACCGCGCACAGAATCTAGAACACCTCCTAGCGCAGAACCAAGAGGACATGCATGCCTTAGTTTTGTTGGCTAAGGATCGCGAGGGGACCATACGCGCTCGCGGGGATCAGATCCAGTTACTATAAGAACGCATCGACGACATACGGGATAAGATGAAACGCACCAGTGACGGCTGATTCAAATGGGAGACAGAGGCCTACGTGTTGAGAGTCAAGGTCGACCGCTTTGAAGAGACCATTATCAAGCAGATGACTGTCATTCAGGATCTCACACAAACCCTGATTCAAAGGGACATTGCCTTAGAAGCTGCTCTTGCGGCTAACGCCCCGACACCAACACAGCCCGAGGTGGAACCCAAAGCCAATTCGGAGGCAGATAATGAGGAGTATCCCGAAGAGGATCCTGAGGAGGACGAGGAACCGGAGAAAGCAAAAGATGCAGCCCCGTTGAAGGATGCTCCAACGCGCGATGAATGACCTGAATTTGCAGATTGGCCCGACGCTAAGGAGTGGCATGAACCGGAACCTGTCGAGATCATCAATATTGAGGATGTTAGTGATGGCGACAACACTGTTACTGAGTAGATAGGGTTTTATTCCTTGTTATTGTATTTGCTGTATGTACTGGATGATTTTATTTCCTTGATTTCGATGTATGGCGTTGTTGTACGATCTTATTTCCTCTCTTGTACTCCGTATTTCATATTAATGAATGTGCTTTTTTACTTGCTACTGACTTTATGTCTTGGCACATGTAAATATCTAGAGAGGCACAAGGGTACTTGGCGTTTGTAATCAACAAGCCCAAGGTAGAGACATGAATTCACCAAGTGCCCATAGTATCGGAATACACAGACGTATTTCCATAGGAACTCACCTCTATCTCTCCAGATAGGGAAGTCCAGTTCCCCATCGAGGTATTACCGAGAACTGCCCCGATTGCCAAAACACCGTATAGAATGGCTCATGTGGATTTGCAAGAGTTGAAGACTCAATTGCAGACGTTGATGGAAGTGGGATTTATCCGACCGAGTACGTCTCCGTGGGGAGCACCGGTACTTTTCGTCAAGAAGAAGGATGGAACAATATGGTTGTGCATATATCACCGTGGTCTTAATAGCATGACCATCAAGAATAAATATCCCCTTCCAAGGATAGATGAATTGTTTGATCAACTTCAAGGAGCAACGGTGTACTCGAAGTTTGACTTGCAACAAGGATAATACCAGTTGAAGATCCGTGAAGAAGACATTTCTAAAACAGCATTCCAGACTAGGTATGGACACTACGAGTTTGTAGTAATGCCATTCGATCTGACGAAAGCCCCTGCAGCGTTTATGGATCTGATGCATCAAGTCTTTCGGCCTTACTTAGATCAGTTCGTAGTGATATTCATTGATGACATACTTGTGTACTCCAAATCTAGTGAAGATCACGAGCTCCATCTAAGGATCATCCTGGAGATACTATGATAGCACAAACTATATGCCAAGTTAATTTTGGCTTAAGTAAGTCGCGTTCTTGGGACACATAGTATCCGACAAAAGGATCATAGTGGATCCTTCGAAGGTATAATTAAACGGTGGTTGAATGGAAACAACCAGAATCACTAACCGAGATCAGAAGCTTCTTGGGATTAGCTGGATATTATCAAAGATTCATCAAGGATTTCTCCAAGATAGCCGGACCACTCACTCGATTGACTTAGAGCAAGTCAAGTTTGAGTGGAACGACAAATGCGAGGCTAGTTTCCAAGAACTAAAGAAATGACTTACCACAACTCCCGTTTTAGCCCTTCCTAAGGGAACACATGGCTTTGTCATTTACAGTGATGCATCAAAGAAAGGATTGGGAGCAGTGCTCATGCAGGAAGGAAATGTCATTGCTTATGCATCGCGGAAGCTGAAACCGTATGAGGATAATTACCCGACGCACAACTTGGAATTGGCAACGATAGTATTCGCATTAAAGAAGTGGAGACACTATCTCTCTGGGGTGACGTTCACAATTTTTACGGATCATAAGAGCCTGAAGGCAACGGAGATGGATGGAGTTTATTGAGGATTATCACTTTGATATTCAATATCATCCCGGGAAGGCAAATGTAGTAGTTGACGCCTTGATCAGAAAGGCGAGTTTAGCTAGACTAATGATCCGAGAGTGGAAATCATTAGAAGAACTGAGCATTTGAAATCCGACCAGAACCAATAATCAAATTACAAGTGCTAACATTTCAGTTAAACCCGATCTGCTGAATGAGATCAAAGTCGCACAAGAGAAGGACATACATCTCCAAAAGCTGAAGGAGAGGATACTTAAGAGAGAGAGACCGGAATTTTCAGTACCCGAAGACGGGATCATAAGATTTAGAAATCGAATTTGCATATTGAATAATGAAAAGATAAGGAACGAAATCTTGGCAGAAGCACACCGTTCGAGATATACTATACATCCTGGAGGAAATAAGATGTATAAGGACTTGAAGCGGAATTATTGGCAGGTAAACATGAAGAACCAGGTAGCAGAGTTCGTTGCGAGATGTTTAACTTGTCAACGAGTAAAAGTAGAACACCAACGACCATCTGGTTTACTACAGCCGTTGAGAATTCCCGAATGGAAATGGGAATACATAACAATGGACTTTGTGATGGACCTGCCAAAGACCAGAGGAGGTCATGATGTTATATGGGTAGTTGTAGACCAACTCACGAAATCCGCACACTTCTTACCCATCAGGAAGACTGATAGCATGCAGAAACTTGCGCAGACTCATATCCGAGAGATTATTCGACTGCATGGAGTACCAGTCGACATAGTATCAAACAGAGACCCGAGGTTTGTTTCAAGATTTTGGAAGTACCTACACGAGGAATTGGGTACCCGCTGAGTTTCAGCACAACGGCGCACCTACAAACTGATGGACAATCTGAGCGGACGATTCAAACTCTGGAAGATATGTTGCGAGCCAGTACACTAGATTTCCAAGGAAATTGGGAGTTGCACTTACCAGTAGTCGAGTTTGCCTACAACAACAGCTTTCAGGCCACGATTGGTATGGTACCCTACGAGGCACTTTACAGGCGGAAGTGTAGATCCCCGCAACATGGAAGATCGATGATCAATGGACACCAAAAGGGAAACCATAGTCACCATCAATTTTGAAGGTTGACTGAGTTCAGGAGGTCATGTATAAGTCAGAATAATCAGGGAACGAATATGTATGGCTCAGAGTCACCAGAAGAGTTACGCAGATAAGAGAAGAAAGGATTTGGAGTTTGAAGTTGGAGATGAAGTATTCCTTAAGATCTCCCCACGAAAAGGGTTAATCAATCTGAAGAAAGGAGGTAAGCTGAGCCCAAGATATGTCGGACCCTACAAGGTACTACAGAGGATTGTGAAGTTAGCTTATTGACTCGAGCTACCATCACAATTTGCAGGAATGTAATATGTATTTCACGTCTCGAGGTTGAAAAAGTATCGACCAGATCCCGAGCACATCATCACACGTGATACTTCTCCTCTGATGGAAAACTTAACCTACATCGAGAAGACGATTTGCATTATTGACCGACAGA